>PVIC010022976.1:0-27222 GCA_004025085.1 Thryonomys swinderianus | reverse complement strand
AATAAACAATCTAATGATGAACCTCAGACAACTAGAAAAAGAGGAGCAAAACAAACCCAAAGCACATACTAGAGAGGAAATTATAAGGATCAGAGCAGAAATTAATGCAGTGGAGACAAAGAGAACAATACAAAGAATCAATGAATCAAAGAGTTGGCTCTTTGAAAGGATAAATAAAATCAACAGACCCTTAGCCAACCTTATCAAATGAAGGAAAAGGCTCAAATCCATGCTATAAGGAATGAAAATGGGGAAATCACCACAGACCCAGAAGAAGTCCAGAGGATCATAAACACATATTTTGAAAATCTATACTCCAAGAAGATGGAAAATCTAGAAGAAATGGATAGATTCCTTGACTTGTATGAACTTCCAAAGCTGAATGAAGAGGATATAAAAATGTTAAACAGGAATGAGGGGAAAGAATAAATATGATAGAGAAAGAAAATAAAAGAGCATGTATAAAGGGGGGAGGAGGTGTGGGTGGGTAGGGATATGGGTAAAAATGAGAATTAACTTGTGTCATATACGGGTAAAAATTCCCCAATGTTATATGTGATTTTGAGATGTATATAAATTGTACCAATAAAGAATTCAATTTATAAAAAAAAAATGTTAAACATCCCAATATCAATCTGGGAAATTGAAAATGTAATAAGAAACCTACCAACAAAGAAAAGCCCTGGTCCTGACGGCTTCACTGCTGATTTCTACAAAACTTTTAAAGAAGAGTTAATACCAGTACTTCTCAATCTCTTTAATGAAATTGAAAGGGAAGCAGTACTCCCCAAATCATTCCTTGAAGCAACCATCACCTTGATTCCAAAGGCTGGGAAAGATCCCACCAAAAAAGAAAACTACAGGCCAATCTCTCTAATGAACATTGACGCAATAATCCTCAACAAGATACTTGTAAACAGAATACAGAGAGTTATCAAGAAAATCATATACCCTGATCAAGTCAGATTTATCCCAGGGATGCAAGGCTGGTTCAACATACATAAATCAGTCAATGTAATACACTATATTAACAGACTCAAGGACAAAAACCATATGATTATTTCAATAGACACAGAAAAAGCATTCGACAAAAATCCAACACCCATTTATAATCAAAACCCTACACAGAATTGGAATCGATGGACTTTATCTCAATTTAACCCAAGCTATTTATGAGAAACCAACAGCCAGCATCATACTCAATGGGCAAAAACTGAAACCTTTTACACTAAGGTCAGGAATGAGACAAGGATACCCGTTGTCACCACTCTTGTTCAATATAGTACTGGAAACATTAGCCATAGCAGTCAGGCAGGACAACGATATAAAAGGAATAAAGATAGGAAAGGAAGAAGTTAAACTGGCATTATTTGCTGATGATATGATACTCTATCTAGAGGATCCTAAAAACTCAACCAAGAGACTGCTAGACTTAATTACCAAATTTGGTAGTGTTGCTGGATACAGGGTCAATGCTCAAAAATCAACAGCCTTTGTCTACACAAACAGACTCACTGAAAGAGAAATTGGGGAGTCAATCCCTTTCACAGTAGCACCCAAAAAAATGAGATATCTAGGACTCAACCTAACAAAGGAAGTAAAAGACCTCTACTCTGAAAACTATAGGACTCTGAAAACTGAGATAGAAAAGGAAACCAGAAAGTGGAAAGATATCCCTTGTTCCTGGGTCAGGAGAATCAACATCGTCAAAATGGTTATACTCCCACAACTACTATATAGATTCAATGCAATTCCTATTGAAATTCCAACAGTATACTTCACAGAGCTAGAGAAAATAATACAAAAATTCATTTGGAAACACAAGAAACCTAGAATAGCAAAAGCAAATGTAAGCAACCACGACATGGCAGGGGGTATTACAATCCCCAATTTAAAACTCTACATAAAGCTGCTGTGATAAAAACTGCATGGTACTGGCAAAGTAAGAGACCCAAGGACCAGTGGAATAGATGAGAAGACCCAGAAACAACTCCGGATACACTAAGCCATCTTATCTTTGACAAAGGAGCCAAACATCCCCACTGGAAGAAAGACAGCCTCTTTAACAAATGTTGCTGGAAAAACTGGGCTTTAGCCTCCATAAGCTAAAGCTAGACCTATCTCTTTCACCATGCACAAAACTAAACTTGCAGTGGATACAAGACTTAAACATTAAAACAGAAACAATAAGCCTGCTGGAAAACAGGCTAGGTAAAACTCTTGGAGACATTGGCTTAGGCAGAGACTTTATGAATAAAGCCTCTATAGCACAAGAACTAGCAGAAAGAATCAACAAATGGGATCTCATTCTACTGAAAAGCTTCTGCACAGCAAAAGAAGTCACTGGCACTGCTAAAAGACAACCAACAACATGGGAAAAAATCTTTACTAGCTGTTTATCAGACAAAGGGCTATTATCTACAATATATAAAGAACTCAAACAGATCAGCCTTCCCAAGCTTAAAGACCCAATTCAAAAATGGGCAACTGAAATGAACAGACACTTCTCAGAGGCAGAAGTCAAAGCAGCCAAGAAGCATATAAAGAAATGTTCAACATCACTGGTCATTCAAGAGATGCAGATGAAAACAACACTGAGATTTCATCTCATTCCACAAAGAATGGCCACGATCACAAAATCAACCAACAATAAATGCTGGTGTGGCTGTGGGGAGAAAGGAACCTTTCTCCACTGTTGGTGAGATTGCAGACTTGTGCAACCATTGTGGAGATCTGTGTGGAGATTTCTCAGAAAACTAGGACTACGGGTCCCATTTGACCCGGCTATCCCCCTGCTAGGAATATACCCAAAAGAATTTTAAAAATTACATTGGAAAGACAGATGTACACCCTTGTTCATAGAAGCTCAGTTTGTGATAGCTCAATCTTGGAAACAACCCAAATGTCCATCAACTGGAGAATGGATAATGAAGATGTGGTTTTTTTAATAAAACGGAGTATTACTCTGCCATAAAGAATGATAAGATCGAGCCATTTAGATGCAAATGGAGACACCTGGAGGATATACTAATAAGTGAAATCAATAGATCACAGATAGTATGACAGCTTTTATAAAGTGGAAAATTTCTATAGGAAACTTGGTGTGGGAATGTGATGAGGTGAAGGAATAAATATGATAGAGAAAGAAAATAAAAGAGCATGTATAAAGGGGGGAGGAGGTGTGGGTGGGTAGGGATATGGGTAAAAATGAGAATTAACTTGTGTCATATACTGGTACAAATTCCCCAATGTTATACGTGATTTTGAGATGTATATAAATTGTACCAATAAAGAATTCAATTAATAAAAAAAGATAAAAAAGAAAGTTAAACACTGTAGATGTGTAATGGCACAAGGTAACCATTCCCATTTCAAATGGGAGAAATAGGAAGATAGAAAGGATTCAGACCAAAACAGATTCAAAACACAGGAAGGAAGACACTAAATCCGTAACTCCACATTCAGCACCCAAAGCAAAGATGTGAACTTAAACAGATTATGTGGCCACACATCTGTATCATTGCATGTTTTAGTCCTCATGATTTTTCTCTTGGGGGCAGGCTCTGCTCAGTGCTTCAAAAATTCTACATTCCTATCATTTCCAACTTTGGGTATTTCCATTGTACTTTTGGTTTTACTTTCACAGCTTCAGTCATTATCCTCTCAGGGCCATATTTCCTAGCTTTCCAGGCTTTGTTCTGAAATCTAGGCAGAGACCTGTCTCACCCCACAACTCTTGCATTCTGCATTCCTGTAAAACCAGCACCATTTAGATGACACCAAGCCTGTTACCAGCTTGAACAATAGCTGGGCTCCCTTAACTCATAGCTACAGGGACTTTTGAATATCTGGATGACTAGGCTCTAGGAAATTCTTTCCTACCTTTCCCTGAATGAGCTGGGTTACCTAGAACTGTCTCTTCCAAAGCAATGTCTTTCAATTTTGGAACTTTGAACTACTGTAGGGTAGGATCTTGCTTCTTCCCAGGGAGAAAGGAGAGATGTTCTCTTATAGTATCTCTCTTTTCCACTGTCCTGATGTAAAGTACTTGGCTTCTTTCTAATCTTTTAATTGACCTGGCTCTTAAAGTCTTCAAATTGACAGCTATCCCTTCCTAAGGAAACTAAAAAAAAAAAAAAATTTTTTTTTTTTTGAGACAGGGTCTCGCTTTGTATTTCAGGCTGGCTCTGAGCTCACTATGTAGTCCAGGAAAGCCTCGAACTCAACAGTCCTCCTGTCTCTGCCTCCCGAGTGCTGGGATTACAGGTGTGAGCCACCACACCCGGCACTGTGGTATGTGGCATTGATTGCTGGTGGGCGTGAGTCTCCATACCCAGCATTGTATGTGGTTACTGGGGATCAAACTCAGGATCTTGTGTTTGCGAGGCAGATGCTGGAACCACTGAGCTAATCCTCTGGCCCAGAAAACTCAAAAATTTAAAAATCACTTAATTCTTCTGTTGCCTTTTAATTATCAATGTAGAGTTAGTTAAAAGCTTCCAGCACTACTCATGCTACAGTGTCAACATTGGGCTGCCTTGAAATTTCCTCCACCAAATTAATTAGTTCGTCATGTTAATATCATCTTCTAAAAAATTTCAGGACATGAACAAAATGTAGAACAATTTTCTAGCAGAGTACAATGCCTGGCCTAGAGTCCAACTGCCAATGGAGTTCTTGTTCCCACCTGAAACCTCTGAAGCCTGGTCTTTATGGATTGCATTTTTATGAGCATTCTGGTCTTAGCTATGGCTAGAATCTCCCATCAAGCTCAGCTTTCAACATTCTGGGTTTTTTTCTAGCTGGTATCTCCAAACTCTTCAATGGATCAGTTCCAAAAGTTCCTACACCACATAGTCAGGTAGTCATACCAATAACCCCACTTCTTGTACCAAATTTATCTGAGTCACTTTCTCATTGCTGAGACACAATATTTGACATTCACAACTTAAGAGAGATTAATTTTGACTCACATTTCTGTCCATGGTTGGCTGATTCTGAGGCAGAAAACTTCATGGCACAGGGGCATTGTGAAGAAAAGGCAGTTCATGTGGTGGCCAGGAAGAAGAGAAGAAAGGACCCAGGGAGAGAAATCTAGCCTTTAAGGTCATGTCCCCAGTAACATATCCCTTCAGACCAGACCCCATCTCCTAACATTATATTGAGTTATAGTGCTTCCATATTCTCAATCGTCTTCCAAAAGCCTAACCTATTGTCTCATTAGAATCTTTTGGGGGGATCACCAGATCTAAATCATAACATGCAGAATCTAAAATGTTGATTTCATGAAAGTAAAGAGTAAAATGATGGTTACCACATGCTGGAAAGGTTAGCCATGAGAAGATACTCAGGTGTCAGTCAAAGGCTCTATAATTACATCTAAAAGGTAGGAATAAACTAGTCTTGTACAGTGAAGTGATTGTAGTTAATTGTGATATATTCTTTAAAAAATGTTAGGAGATCTGGGCGTGGTGGCTCATGCCTGTAATCCCAGCACTTGGGAGGCAGAGGCAGGAGGATTGCTGAGTTCAAGGCTTGCCTGGGCTACATAGTGAGCTCAGAGCCAGTCTGAACTACAAAGCGAGACCCTGTCTCAAAAAAAAAAATGTAAGGAGAGTGTATGTATTCTTATCAAGAAATGATAATCATGTGTATCTGTTAATTACCTAGACTAAGCCATTTCACAGTATATATGTATTCAAACACATATGTTGTACATGATAAAACATATAATATCAATTATAATAATTTTAAAAGATAAGTAAGGGACAAAGAAGAATAGAGAAATAAGGGAAGTAAGAAATGAAAAAGTCAGGAAGCAGATAAGGGAAGTAAGAAAAGAGGGAAAAAGAAAAGGGAAATGAGAAAAAGAAAATAATGTGAGAAACAAGAAACAGAAAAAGGAAGTAAGATGCAGCAGGCATGGTGGCTCATGCCTGTAATTCCAGCACTTGGGAGGCAGAGGCAGGAGGATTGCTGAGTTCGAGGCTTACCTGGGCTACATAGTGAGCTCAGGATCAGCCTGAACTACAAAGCGAGACCCTGTCTCAAAAAAAAAAGGGGGGGGGGAAGTAAGGTGGAAAAACAAGAGAGGAGGAAGAAGAAAAAGGAAATAACATGGGAAAGAAGATGAAATTAAAAAAGGAACCGCCTACAGAAACAAAGGGGAAATACGGCATGGGAAGTGGAAAAAGAGGAAAAAGTAAAACAGTGATACAAATAAAGGAGAAATGAGTAAAAACAAAGTGAGGCAGGGAATGTGAGAAAAGAGGAACCAGAAAAGGGAAGTGAGGTGGGGCACAAGTAAAAGGAGAAACCAGAAAATGGAAGTGAAGTCAGGGCAGAGGACACAAAAGGAGAAAGACAAAAAGGGAAGTAACAGATAGGAAATGAGAGGAGAAGCAGGAGAAGAAAAGTAAACTATGGGAAACAAGAGAAATAAAGTGTGGGAGATGGGAAAGGAGAAGAAAAAAGGAGAAAAAGTGGGGCAACCAAAATGAGAAACAAGGCAAAGGCAGGGAGAAAAGAGAAGCCAGAAAAGTAAAACAAGATGTGTGAAGTAAGAAATAGGAAGCAAAGTAATGGAAGTATGCAATGAGGAAGGACAAAAAGGAAATGAGAAGTGAGAAGCAGAAAGAGACAGACAGAGAGTGAATAATAATTTATTCCCAAGGAATTGGGGCCTCAAGCATAGGATTTAGATCCCTCACTGAGACGGCTGCAATTCTACCTCATAGACCTCTCTAAATTCACACACACATTCACCCAGAACATGGACATTAGGCCTCTGTCATCTTGGGTAGTTGTTTCCGAATGGGCCACTTCATATGTCCTAGGGATTTGACTTCAGAGAGCCTGGGCCTCCCTGGCTTGCTCTAAGGAAATTGATGGTAAGTACACCATTGGTTATTTCAGGATGTAAGAAGCAACATGACAACCACAGAAGCTGTCTCACACGTTGACTCTGGTTTTCTCGCTGTTTCCTTTTCAGTTGCCTGCATGCTCCATGGAGGCTGTTAGCCTTGTGACCCTGTCTCTTAGGAGCATGGACACTCTAGAATCACTGCACAGTTTTATTTTTCCAACTAGGAGTTCAAAACAAAGCTCTACTGCCTAGAAGAGAAATAAATTCTACTTTGTTTAAAGAGCTAATATAACATGTTTTATGTTCTCAAGATTACATGGCTTGTTCTCTGAGAAACCTGTTATCTCCTAGCTGCTTTGCTGTCCTTTGAGTAGATTCTTTCTCAGATTGTTTTAAATCCCTAATCTCCTGGTTTCTGGGGCAGTTTCAGAGAACAACAAACACCCTATTGCTCTTATTAGAGAAGAGAGTAATATACTAAGAAAAAAATAATGCTTCCTTTCTTCAGCATTGTGTATTTTGAGTATGAATAACTGTGCTTTGGGGGTATAATAGCTTCTTTCCTACACTGAGGTAGTGACATTAGTGTTCATCTTTTTCCACATCAGACTTTGAAAGATGAGTCCAGATCATTCCAATGCAGTCCTGGAACCTCACTTTCTTCATCTATAAAACGAGGATTGTTGTGATGATAAAAGGATGAAGTAAATAAAATTTGGGTAAAGCCCTCAGGACCCTACCTAGCTTGAAATGAGTAGTTAAGGCATGGTAGAATGACAAGATGAAAATGAGTCAGCTCTGCCCTTAAAGTGGGGGGAACACCAGGCATGATTCAGTCAGAACCTGATTTCATGTGGTTTGCCTAGGAGGCGGGCTTAGCTCTGTGGTTATGGAGTGGGAGGTGGAGAGATGGAGATAAAGCTTCTTCAGTTGGAAATGTTACTAATTTATCAGTAAGTAAATAGAATCAGTTTAACCTTATGGTAAGTAATAAGGATTCTGAAAGGTTTGTGAAGATGTCTTTGTTCCTTGGTGGCAACACCAAGCACTGAGATGCAGAGGAGGGAAGGGAAGATGGCTGCCTTACAGTTGGGCTCTCCCACCATGGAACATGGCTGATGCTTACAGACTTTGCTCCCTTGGGGCTCTGAGAGCAATAAGGCAGCAGAAGTCCAGGCTTCTGTGACTCCTGTACTGATTTTCAGAAGTGAAGCAGATGCCCCAGACCTTAAGGGGTCCCTAGAAATTGAGGTGAAATTCAAATATCCTGTGATCACCCTTCTGTGACCTTCCATCTCCCTGTAGTTGGAAAACTTCCACAGAGTCAAAAAGCTCATCAATCCCCACTCAGAGATAGTGTTCTAACTGCAAATGTTTTGGGTACAATCACTTCTGATGTGACGCACGGGCTGGAATGAGGTACAAAAGTTGGTTTGAACAGTGGACGGTGTTCTTGAAATTTCCTGGCAGAGATCAAGTTGCAGAGGGAGAGTGTGGAGGCTGTGGAAGATGAAAGGTCTAAGGCCAATGACAAGCTCATTTTCTTCATGTTCTGCCTGGGTCCAAAACTAGGTTCTCTTGTCCCATTCTTTAGTATATGTGAGGAAACAGCCAACACTTTGAAGATGACCAGAGGGCTATTGACATTAAAATAAAGATTTTAGGAAGTAAAACAGGAAAGAGGACATAGAAGAGGTAGAAGAGGAGGAGGAAGAAGAGGAGAAAACCAGACTAACCAGGGTATGAATTTATGATGTATAGTAATTGATATTACTAAGATGCAGACTAGCATCTTTAAGATTTAAGATTTTTGGGTTGCCACTTGCTGGGAACAATCCTGTTTGGAAGAAATAACTGGAAGGGTGAAACTGACCAGGCCTTCCTGCCTACCAACTTTGGACTCAACTCACCTTCACCTCTGGTAACAACACATACTCTGTTTGTCCCATATGCTGTGATGCTTCAGAGTGGTATCACACCATTTTGCCAGTGTCTGCCCTGTCCTCTGAATCTTTGTTACATTTTGTTGCTCTAGAAATGCTCAATAAAAGATGAGGCAGGCTGGAGCCTGGGGTCTTTTGCTACCCAGAGTGGCATGGATCAGGCCCAAGCTCAGCTTCTCTAAGCCTCATTTCTGCCAAATTAATTATTTCACCATGTGCTGTCAACTCACAGGAAACTAGAATCTAACGCAAAGGTTCTAGTTACATTCCCTTCCCTTGTTTCCCAAAGCCACTCAAGAATTTTTATAGGCCTATTTGCGAAATTTTAGAGTAGCTGTACCAGGGATTAGGCAGTATCATTCTCTTGCATGGAGTAGGGTGCAATCACTAAGTACCTGAATGTGTGTTAGAATTTATAAGGTTTGGGGCCAAGGATTTAGCTCAAGTTCTGGCATCTCCCTGGCAACTGCAAGGTGCCGAGTTCCATCCTGGTTACCACATCTCACAATGCTGGGCATGGTGGTTCACACCTGTAATCCCAGCACACGGGAGGCAGAGGCACAAGGATTGCTGTGGGTTTGTGGCTACCTAGGATACACAGTGAGCTCAGAGCCAGCCTGAACTACAAAGCAAGACCCTGTCTCAAAAAAAACCCACAAAAAACAATTTATAAGATTTGGATAACAGGAACAATCAGTGTGACATAGTGAAATCTTGGAAAAACATGATGTGACTACTTTAAATGTTTTTCACTACTAAAGGCAGCATCTAGAATAGTATTTGAGGATCAAAGCTAATGGGATAAATAAAATTCTTAAGTGGTATTCTGAGCAGGACTAATGTGGTTTTTTTATTCTTATCAACTTCCTAAACTTTTAAAAAGAAAATGTTAATCCTGTATAATGACGGCATCCCAAATTTAAACTGTAGCACTTTTTTTCTTCTCCAGTAGGGTTACATGATGGAAAACTGAATCTCGGGCTTCAAGTGTGACAGAGATGTGTTTGCAACTTTTGAAGGTAACAGTGTTGTTTTATCACAGGTAACCTTCAAAATATTTTCATTCTTTTTCAAAACAGCATAATTTTCAAGATCAAGAGTCATCCAGACATCTGATTGTTTTGTATATTTTATCTTTATCCAATGTCTTTAGTTAGCTGGTGTTTTCCTATTGGGCACTTGTTATTTTCAGTAGCTGGATAAAGGGTTAAATTTTCTCTCAACTCATCTCTGAGATCAAATTATATCTTTTTGTTTAAGAGAAGCAAAAAAAGAGATTCTTCTACACAGAAGGTCCTCCCAAGATATGTAAGTCCCTTAAAATGAACAACCAAAAGATAGGAAAAGTCAATTTACAAAGGTGAGTGATGGATCAACTTCACTGATAACCAAAGAAATGCATGTTAGAGCACACTAAAAAGCGATTTTCTCTTCACTATCAAATTGACTCATGTTTGAAACCATGGTGAAGTCCTGTGTTGGGTCCTCTTGAGTATTCTATTGGATTATGTAATCCCATTCCTGGAACTCTATCTTAAGGTAATAATCTTAAATACAAAAAAATCCCTCTCTTTAAGGCACAAACATTCTCACCAGTACATTATTTATTGTAGCAATAATGCTGGAATTTAAATTTTCAGCAATAGCAAATTGATTATGTAAATCATGTTCTAACCACTCAGTAGGAAATTATATGGGACATTAAAATTGTACTTGCAAAGAATTCTGTTTCTAATAGAAATGAAAACCTATGGTAAGAAAAAAACGATACAGTATTGTACATAAAATGTGATTCCAGTTTTGTGTGTTTAAAAAAGAAGAATGGAGATTTCTAGTCTCCAGATGTGAAACAGTCCCATTCCCCTTGGATTCTCCTCTTAATAGTGAATCATCTTGTACATAACATAGCAAACAAGCAGGAGAGACATTCAAAGAGGAAAGGAAGAGGGCAGATGCCCAGGGGCTCAGAACTTGAGAAATAAAATGGTATTAAGTTCTCTGGGGGTGTTTATTTATTTATTTATTATTTATTTTTTATTTTTTATTTATTTTTTGCCTCCCTTATATCCCAGTCAGTGTTAGTATGTAAGTCTCTGAAATATTAAGGAGCATGGAAAAAATATGCTCCAAGGGAAATCTGCTTTCCCTAGCTGAAGGAATATGAGAATGAATACCTTTGTGACAATATCCATTCTGTATTTGTTAGATACACACACACATAAACATATGTGCACACACACACACTTGTGCACTGACACACAGATATGCCATGATCTTAGCCAAGCCATCCCAACCCCAGTCAATGATTTCAGCAGAATCTTGCAAGTACCTAATTTTTGTTATCCCTAACTCAGTGAAATAGGCAGAACTGGGTACAGCATCCCATTTCCCTACACAGTAGTGTTTACAGGGCTAAGCAAGGAGATACTTTTCTATCTAGTGCTCAATCGACCCCATTAGAGTAGTATCATTAGGTGTTGTTGGTGAATTAAGCCTCCATGTCCACTAGTCAGTTGATGTAAGGTGGAGCTAAGTACAATTATGCTTCAACTACCTATCCTGATATCAGCAGTGTTCTTACCCCTATGTGATATTAATTAGGCTAAACCCAGAACATTTGAGTATGGGGTAATCAATACTTTCCAATATCCCTACCCTGAGGTCAAAAGGCTCAAAGAGGAGCTGAAGTTCTACACCCAAATGGTAATAAGAAACCAAATAAGGCAATGAAAAAAAGAGCTAGTGAACATTCTGTTTTAATAAGAAACCAAATAAGGCAATGAAAAAAAGAGCTAGTGAACATTCTGTTTCCTTTCATCTCAACCCCTTAATGGAGTCACGTAGGAAACTGAGCCCCAGCCTCACTAGGCATCAATAGAATGAAGTAGTGTGAGGTTCATTCTCTGCTTTTCTTTCCCTAGTTTCAGCAGGAGCCAGTAGGGAGCTGAGTCTCCATCTTCATCTACCATCAAAAAGTCATAACCACGCAGGAGATTTAGCTCAGCAGTTCCAGTGAATGACTAGCAAGGACAAGGTCCCTGTTCAATTCCCGGTAACTGCATATAACAATTCCAGGCATGATGACTCATGCCTACCAGCAATCAGTACCATGTACCACAATGCTGGGCGTGGTGGTTCACACCCGTAATTCCAGCACTCAGGAGGCAGAGGTAGAAGGATTGCTGTGAGTTTGAGGCTTGCCTGGGCTACATAGTGAGCTGAGGGCCAGACTGAACTACAAAGCGAGACTCTGTCTCAATAAAATAACATAACATAACATCATAACATAACATAAATCAAAGAAAAATCTTAAAAATATAGCAAGTGACAGAGAGAAAGAGGGATAGAGATAGAGAGAAAAGAGGAATTGTGCATTATTTACAAGAAAATACAGTGGGAATGTGACAAGGGGAAGGAATAAATATGATACAGAAAGAAAATAAAAGAGCATGTATAAAGGGGGAGGAGGGGGTGGGTAGGGATATGGGTAAAAATGAGAATTAACTTGTGGCATATACTGGTACAAATTTCCCAATGTTATATGTGATTTTGAGATGTATATAAATTGTACCAATAAAGAATTCAATTAAAAAAAAGAAGAAAATACAGATTCAAGAGATAGCATATTATTCCATCAAAAACCATTGAGGCAAACTTTTTGTTTTTGTTTGTTTGTTTGTTTTTGTTTTTGAGACAGGGTCTCACTTTGTAGTTCAGGCTGGCCCTGAGCTCACTATGTAGCCCAGGCAAGCCTCAAATTCAGCAATCCTCCTGCCTCTACCTCCTGGTGCTGAGATTACAGACGTGAGAGCCACCACGCCTGGCATTTATGTGATACTGATTGCCGGTGACCATGAGCCACCATGCCTGGTATTGTTGTATGTGGTTACCGGGGATCAAACCAGGGACCTTGTGCTTTCTAGGTAGGTGTGGGAACCACTGAGCTAAATCTCCAGCCCTAGCATAACATTTTTAAGCAATGTAATAAAAGAACACCTACAATAAATACTATTTATAATAAAAAATATCTTTTCAAACAGAAGAGGAAACAAAGATTGTCAGATGAAAGAAAACCAAGATAGCTTGTAGTTAATAAATATTGTCTCAAAAATTGATTAAAGGAAGCCCTCTAGACAGGAAAAAAATCACTATCATTAGTGGAAGAGATCTTAAAACCTCACAAATGAAAGAGGAATGCTGAAATCACTAAAATAGGCATGGATATGAGACAGTGGTATTTCCATTAATGAACTTAATTTGTGCTACGATTCTAGGGAAGATGCTGTGTTCATAACCACGTGAGGAATATGGCCACAGGTATGTTCATTACCTGATGTGGAGTTTGCAAAAGGAAGCAAAATTTTGCTGAACGCTTGGGTTCATGAACCAAATTGTTCACAAAGTGAAGCGTTCATGAACCAAGCTATTACTATACATTACCCCTTCTTGTTATGAGGTTCATAAGCTATCGTTTATGTTTGGCATAGTTATAACACCTTTGTTGTATTGCTTAATTTGTATGGAAGGAATAATTCAGACAACCATATTTTTAAAACAAAGATGGTGAAAAGACCTAAATAGAAGATTTCAGAGAGAGAGAGAGAGAACACAACCACTAATTAGAGACATTAGCATTTACTTTCAGCTTTTGACAGAACTACTAGACAAAAAATCAGAAAGGATGTGGAGGAATTGAGCAAGAGGATTTAATTAATATATATAGAATAAACCACCTAGCAAGAGAATAATGCATGTTTTTCTAGCACTAATGAAACTTTCATGAAACTAGATGTTTTGGACCATAAAATTAAACTCTACAAACATAAAAGATTAAAAATAATACACAATATATATATTCTGATCATAACAGATTGAAACTATAAATTATCAACAGAAAGACAGGATAAATATCTCCAAATATTTAGAAATTAAGCCACACTTGAATAATTCTCAAGTCAAAAATGAAGTCTTAAAGGACTTTAGAAAATAGAACACATCATCTGCAAAAACGTTGTTCATCTCCATTGCTTATTTCTGATGTTTCTGGAGAATGGAAAGCATGAAATGAAATTTGTCTGAAGTTCACAAATCACTCTGTGTGCCCACAGATGGAAGTGGGGTTGTTTCTCCTGGATGACTCTGAAGAGATTCTGGGCCAAGGCACTGAAAGCAGGAAAGGAATTGGGACAAAGAATGAGACATTTCCGTAAAGTCACCTGCCTAACAGCAGCTCACCCTTCTTTTCACATCAGAGCACTTGCCCACTGTAGTGACATCTGTCATAGCTCTTGACACTGCCATGGACTTATTCTCCTGGATTAAAAGGCCGGGAACCCTAATCTCCTGCACTTAGTGTTGGGGAGAGGGGCTGGCTGCCTGCATGGCCTTAGCTGGCACTCCTACTAGGAAACCTAGTAGATGATGCCTTGCTGTCCAAGAGTTTTAAGGCCGCCTGACATACAGAGACACTGCCAGGAAAGGTCGTGCTGGCTTCTTTTGTGGTCAACCTAACATTCCTTTCATATGTTGGAATCTGGCAATTTAGGGAAGCTGCCTTTCTCTGCACTGGATTCTGCTTTGATTCTTCTAGCTTAAGGAGAGAGGGGAACTGCAGGAGACTAGGGGACAGAAACTGGACAGAGTTTCACATCTCTCATGATCTTAAGGGTACTGTCTCATGATTAAGTAGGTGTACTTTTGAGTTTCTGCAAGCTTCTCATGTTTCCCTTTAAGTAAGATGGAAGGTTTTCTGACCCTCATTATTTCCTGGGGCAGAGGTGGTCGACCCTTGGTGAAATTTAATTACACCCTCCACCAAATCCAATTACTACCTACACCCATGAAATCCCATTATAACTTTCTTTTGCTTCATTAGAGTTATGCCAGGATAGGTCCCTTCCTAATCTATTCTGGCAGGTTTCTTAAAGAATGTTAGTTAGAGGCATTGCATACATCATTCATTACCTTGCAATGCAAATATTCAAGGTTACAAATGGCCTATAGTTGATATGGTCCCAGTTCATGGAGGAGTATCCCCCTCTTGCCTGGCCAGGGTAGCTTCTGTTGTAGAGATTTTCATCTCAGAGCTGCTGATCACAAGACGTGTGCTTGCAGATTGGAAGCTTGGCAGAGATACCATCAAACCTGACATTCAGAAAGGCAAAGAATGTTTCTCCAAGCAAGTATGCACTGTTTTAGTGTCAGGCTGCAGTGGAAAGACCTAAGAACAAAAACTTTTTGTACTTTTGTTTAAAGTACTATACCTTAGACTTAGCCAATATGCAGTATGGACAGGATAGGCCTTTCCTGCTGGGGATACAGAGGCCACTCTTCTTCCCTGACGGAACTGCCTTAAGCTGTGCTGTGGACAGGTTTGCTGCTGTGTCCTGCTCTAATACTGGAACATTAGCCATTGATCTTTTGTAGCTTTTCAAGTTTCTATTCAATTTGCACTGAGGGGGAGGGAAAAACAAAAAAAACTAAGTCATAATCTGTGGATCTTTGACCCCCTGGGGACATTTTGTCAAAGATATTCAGAAAATGCACAAGCAAAGATCATCAGGTTTGGTTTTCTTATTTCAAGTTTTTACAATGAAAAATTTTAAACAGACATTTCAAGGCAAAAGTTTGAAAACATACAATAGACACCTGAGACCTCCACTTTGTGTCATCACAAAAATACTTTGCTGTATTAAAATGTTCACTTTTACCCCATCTATGCCTCTGTGTGTGCACATGTGCAAAACTATTAGAAAGTGTATATTTCATCATTTTTGAAAATTAAGGACCTTTTCTTATAAAACTACATTACTATCATCAAGTCTAATAAATGGAGAATAATTACATAATATTATTTAGTAAAGATGATAAGATACTTAAGGAAAGACCTTCAATGTGAAAAAGTAGGAACAAGATAAACAAATAGAACAACTGACATTAGCAGAAGGAAAACAAAAACAGAAACTAGTTTGCAATTGTAGGGACGTGTGATGATATCAAATCTGCAAACAAGAATAGGCTTTATGAAAAGTGAGCATTCAGGGAGCCATAAAGTAGTTTAAAGATAAACCTGCTAAATAAAGACTCTGCTCTAAGGGCTGAAGGATAAATTTGGAAAAACTTCCCAGAGTGAAGATTAGGGAAACCAAGGAAAAGAGTATAAAGTATGGATGAATAGTCAGCAAATATTTTCTCTCATTACATGGACTGCCTCTTCATTTTTTTTTTCTGTGAAGAAGCTTTTTGTTTAATGTAATTTCTTTATTTTTGCTCTAGTCCTCTGTGCTTTGGGGTCACATAAAGTCATTGGCTGTACTAATGCCTTAAAGTGTTTCCCTTATATTTTCTTCTAGTACTTTTATAGTTTCAAGGCTTATGCTTAGATCTTTAACAATTATGAGTTGGTTTTGTACAGGATAAAAGTTTTAGGTCAAGTTATTCCTGTTTGTAATGGATATGATTCTACATATAGAAGATCCTAAAAAGTCCATTCACAAAAAGACAATTAAAACTGGTAAATTAATTCAATAAAGATACAAGATACAAAATCAACATGCAAAAATAAGTAACATTTTAATACAGCAAATATGGGATTTCTTTCATGAGAAAGAAACCCCATTAACAATAACTTAAAAAAATAAAATGAGGTTGTAGGAATAAATTTGAATAGGAAATGAAAGATCTCTACCATGAAAATAAGACATTGTGAAAGAAATTGTAGATGACATTAGAAAAAAATGGAATGGCATTGACTGGGAAGAATTTATGTTGTTAAAATATCTATACTACCCAAAATTATGTATAGATTCAATGTAAACCTCATCAACATACCAATGATGTTCTTACAGAACTATAATAAACAATGCTAAAATTTGTATAGAAACATGACACCCTGAAAAACAGTCTTGAACAAAGCTGGAGGCTTCACAATACCTGATTTCAAGCCATACAATCAACAAAACAACATGGTACTAGCATAAAAACAGGCACAGTAAAGCATATAGATCTAGAAATCTAGATAAACCCTTGTTTGCACAGTCAATAGTTCTCAACAAAGGTAGCAAAAAGCGTATATTGAAGGGCAATTTTTTCTATAAATAGTGCTGGGAAAGCTGGATACCCATATGCAGTTGAAATTAAGAATTCAAGACATGTATGGTTTCTGGAACTAGCCCAAGAGGAATATGTGTAAAGAAATACCTGGATAGTAACAGTGTGCAAACCCAGAAAACAATTAGTCCAAATTAAGACAGGAAGGCAGAAGATCAAAAGAATGAGTCTGAGAAGGAAGTGGTTTCTGTTAAACAAATAGCGTGAAGGAAGCAGGAAGATTTCAGTGATATGTTAGAAAATACATATGTTTCTTCTTGAAAAGAAAGAAAATCCCTTTAAAACTGGGAAAAATAGAACTGTTCAAGAATAGCACACTCCAACTACAAGGCAAATCTAAAGCATGCTATGAGAATCTACTTGACCTTGACACTTGGAAAGTTCTTGAAAGTTAAACAAAATCTCCTGAAAAGCGATTCATTTTAGAATGAAATATTGAGGCAAAACATTGGGCAGGAGACTCTTAAGAACATTTAACATAGTTTTAAATTTTAAAAATCAAGTATACTTAAAACCATTAAAATTTTCTCCTCCCTTAAATATAAAAAGTGGGGGAAGAAAAGTAATGAGGATTGACTGGGACAGAAAGACCTTTCTGAGAGCAAAAACCCAGTGTACCACTCACATACACTTGTCTTGTAGCCCTAACACTCTCCTCTTCCCAGCCCTGAGGAGAATTCTGAACTCTCCTTCACACAAGCTAGATACCAGGTGCTAGGATGTGACCCT
The DNA here is from genome assembly GCA_004025085.1 of Thryonomys swinderianus. NCBI lineage: Eukaryota > Metazoa > Chordata > Mammalia > Rodentia > Thryonomyidae > Thryonomys > Thryonomys swinderianus. The sequence continues at coordinate 9,576 of PVIC010022976.1, read as the reverse complement.
GGGACTCATCCAGTTATGACAAGAGATGAGGACTAGACCCCGGGCTGAAGAAGTCAGATTCCCCTCTGCTCCTGAAGGAACCAGGCAGTAAACCAGAGCGAATGGAAGAAATGGTCTCACTGGGGTCCCAGCCTTCTGGGTATAGGTGATCCCCATTGGCCACTAGGATGCACTTTTCTCCTTCTAACATCTCAACATTTCCACCCATTTACCCCCAAAATGAGAGATGAAGTTTGAGTTGGCCCAATTGCTTGGCCATGGAATGTCAATTTTAAAGAGCTGTGATCCTGAAAGTGATTCAATCTGTTCCTGACAGTGACAGGCTTGTGGGTCACACAGCTCCACTTCCCTAAAAGATTGGCTGCTTTCCTTTCCTGTGGGCTTCCTGGAAGACTGAAGGCCTGCATGACCCAGCAGAACCAAGAGAAAATGCTTAAAGAAATCTTCTCTGAGACATACAGAAAAGATATATCACCTAGAATGACCCATAATGATACAGGGGAAATTAGAGGGAAAATGAAGCCAGAGAGGCTAATATGGCCTGGCTAGTGAAGGCAAGAAAGTCCTCCTGGGAAGAGAGTGTGCAGAGTAACAAGTGTGGTGCCTGGGCCAGAGCATTCATTTTGAGAATTTAGAGGGAAGAGCCTGAAGCAAAGTATACATCTAAATGGGGAGAACAGTTAAAGGGGGATAAAATAATCAGCACTGGAAAAAATAATACAAAAACAGGATTCAGTAAATCTCTTATAATAACTCTCAATGTCATTGGCCTTACCTCCCCAGATTGATAAATTGGATCTAAAAACAAAATCCAACCATGTATTGCTTGTAGGAGAGACACCTCATCCAAGAGGAAGCATGTAGACTGAAAGTACAAGGATGGAAACACAATTCTCCATGCAAGTAGTGCTCAACATATCAAAAGCTATAGGATACAAAAATCACATGATCATCTCAAATGATGCAGAAAAGGCCTTTGACAGAATCCACTATCCAGTGTACAGATTAAAAGAATTAAGTGATCTGAAATAAATAATGTAATCATGCATGTAAAGGTCCTAGAAAAACAAGTACAATCCAAATTTGAAACTAGTAGAAGCAAGAAATTATAAGAATCAGAGTAGAAATTATGAAATAATTGTCTAAAATAAACAGATGAATGAATCAAAGAGTTGGTTCTTTGAAAGGATAGACAAGATTGATAAACCTTTAGCCAAATTTACCAAAAGTAGGGAGAAAAAAAACAATATACATGTAGGGAGGCAATCTTGTTGGGAAAATTAATTGGACAATTAGGACTGTGGCTGGGCTGGCTCTCCTGCCTGCACAACAACTATGATATATCAGGAGTTGAGGACGTGACTATCTTCACCTTTGACAGCACAAAGTGAAATAATAAACAGGCAGAAAAGATACTTAGAGGAGAAGTTGAGTTTGGGCCTGATCTGTGCTACTCTGGGTAGCAAAGACAGCAGACCCAGGCTTGCCACACCTTTTATTCAGTCCATTCAGAGCAAGCAATGTAACAGGTCACTCACATGTCAGTAGTTCTGATATCTCAAAAGTAACAAATGTAACAGGTCACTCAGAGGGCAGCATGCTCTTATATCCTAGAACAGTATGGAATTATGTAGATGAAGGTCCTGGTATGGTTTTGCACTGGAGCATCACAGCACGTGTATATGATACTACTGGAGTCTTTGTTGTTTCAGAGGTGAAGATAAAGAGTCAGGTGGTCAGTCTCATTATGTCATAGCTGGTCTGTAGGCAGGAAAGCTCAGCCCAGTCATAGACCTAATTGTACAATTAATTTTCCCTATAGTATTCCTCCCAACATTTAAGGACAATTAGAAATGAAAAAAAGTGGGCCAAAGATTTAGCTCAGTGGTTCCGGTGCCTGCCTTGCAAGTGCAAGATCCTGAGTTCGATCCCTGGCAACCACATACAATGCTGGGTGTGGTGACTCACGCTCACCAGCCATCAGTATCACATACCATAGTGCCGGGCATGGTGGTTCACGCCTGTAATTCCAGCACTCAGGAGGCAGAGGCAGGAGGATTGCTGAGTTTGAGGCTTGCCTGGGCTACATAGTGAGCTCAGGGCTGGCCTGAACTATAAAGCGAGACCCTGTCTCCAAAAAAAGAAATGAAAAAAAGTAAAATCACAGTAGACATAGCTGAAATCCAGAGAATTACAATAAACCATTTAAAAAACTTATATTCCAATAAATTGGAGAACCTGGAAGAAATGGAGAAATTACTACACATATATGAATTACCAAGACTGAACAAGGGGGATATAAAAACACTGAACAGACCAATAATATTCAGTGAAATAGAGGTAGTAGTTAAAAATAATCTGCTAACTAAGAAAAACCTAGGGTATGATTGATCTGAATTTTACCAGAACTTCAGGGAAGATCTAACACCAATATTCCTCAAATTTTTCCATAAAACTTAAAGGGAAGAAGCACTGCCAAACTGATTTCTGGAAGCTAGCATTAGCCTGGCACCAAAACCAGACAAGGATTTATGCAAAAAAGATAGTCATGGGCCAGTCTCCTTAAAGAACACAGATGCAAAACTCCTGAACAAGATCCCAGCAAACAACACAGTAAATTATTCAAAAGATCATCCATCATGACCACGTTGGTTTCATCTGAGAGACGCAAGGATGGCTTAACATATGTATATCAGTAAATGTAATACATCACATAAACAGAAGCAATGACAAAAATCACATGATCATCTCAAAGGATGCAGAAAAGGCCTTTGACAGAATCCAATATCCATTCACGTTAAAAGAAAAACTCTGATGAAATAGGTGTAGAAGAACCTTGTCTCAAATTGATAAAAGCTAATGACAAACTCAGTGCCAATGGCATGCCAAAAGAGGAACAACCGAAAACACTTCCTCTAAAATCAGGAAGAAGAAACACATGTCCCCTCTCACCACTCCTGTTCACTATAGTACTCAAAAGTGTAGCCAGTGCAATCAAGGGAAAAACAAAAGAGACATGTATAGGAAAGGAAAAAGTCAGGTTTTGAGGCTTTTACAAAGCTGATCAAGGTAGTCCAAACAGACATTCTGTTTTTCTCTTTCTAAATCCACTGACCCATATGTAAAGCTGGCACCAGTTTTTTCAAAACCAGATGTTTCAGCATCTAAATATTTAAAGCTCCCTTCAAGGATTCCATATGTGAGCTTTAGGAGAAAGGGAATCTTCTAAATGTGGGACACTTGTTTACTTTCTGCTCCCTAGAGGGATGCCTTCATTTTCTGTAGAGATTCTGAATTTTGCAATGATTTTGCTTTTAGCGTGATTGTTCAGATTGGTGCCTTGAGTGCAACACAAGTCCTTGACTTGAATGTATTAATTGTATATTTTAATTTGGACTGTAATCTAAATAGAAATAGTCCGAGTAGAGTAAATCATTTGGATGACAGCCATATAACCAGGGACTGCCGAGGGTTTCCAGTATTTGTCTTTGCTTACTTAGTCCACTTATTTTGGGGGGAAATGTGGCAGGATCCTCAATGGATGCCTCAGGCCTTGTATAGTTCTGAACTCTAGATACATTGTGCTTGTTCTTACATGTATGGATGTATGATAAAGTTAAGTTTATATATTAAGACCTTAAGAGATTAACGGCAATGACTAGTAATAAAATGGAACAATTATAAAATTATACCATGATGAATGTCATTTAAACTTACGGAGCATTTATTTTTGGAATTTCTCATTTAATGTTTGCTCATGAGTAACTAAAAAGTGAAACAGTGGGTGGGGTACCATATTTTTAAGCTTTTTGGCTCAAAATCACATCACCTCAAGCATCAGGAGCCAATAAGAGAAGAAAAGGTATACTTTACATAACTTTAAAGTATGGTTTGCCAAGGGTTGCTGTGACATACTGCTGGAAGGGGCCTCCCCAGCACACAGGGGGTTGTGGGAGAGAGGGCCCTTCCCCAGCCTGCAGAGCCAAGGCTGTGACCCACCTAGAGGAGCCCCCATGGCTAGGGAAGGCCAAGCTCGTGCTGCGAGGTGCAGCCTGCCACATGCTATTAGGGCTGTTGCTCTGAATCGCATTGGTTTTGTAGTTTTGCTTGTATTTAATTTCATAGTTTATAGTTGAACAAGAGCTATAAACATAAGGTGTTTATATCTAGTTTTATATTTGAACATGTTTAAGGAACATTATAATTTGAAACAACTTAAGTCAACATTGGGGGAAGATTTTCTTTTTTTCCATTAGAAGGGGTTTCTATGTTAAGTTGCAGAAAACTCCCTAGGATTCTTTGTCTAATGTTCTCCTCATTATTTATTTCATTGCAGAGTTAGAACTTCAGTTACTTTCTCTTTTCAATTACAAAAAGTACACAAATAACATTTTTTTCTAGGATAGCATGGTAGTGTTGTGATTATGGCTTGGATTGGCATTGGGGTGGAGATAGGATCTGACATGTATTTGCTGGAAGTAAAGTGGTGAGCGAGAAAGAAACCAGGAGAGGAGGGGATGGGTGTGGAAATCATGCTGGTGGAGGTGCATGCATCAGCTCTGGGGAATTCAACAGAACTCAGTTGCTCCTGGCTACCAACCAACACACATTGCAGTGTTTTGCACTCAAGCAAGGAGGCCAATGCCATAAAGAATTTCTGTCATCCTGCATAGCGACTGCAATGCTGGCTCAGTGGCCCATCTACGCTTCATGTCTGCCTCTTCCTAGGGGGCAGTCACTGAACTGAGTCTCCTCATCCGGGTCTCAGAGCACCTGCTACAAGTGCTGGGAAGGACAGGGCCTGGGAAAAACTCTTGGCTGCATTCCTCTTGGGTCCCCTTGGCCAGGCCGTGACAGCATCCCCATACCTTAGGTTTGGTTGAGCAATGCCTAGGGATGAGGACGTGGCATTTTCCACTCCTTTAGTGGGAAAAGGTTCAACTCAGAAGGTAAGTTCCCTGGGTACAGCTGCTAACAGCAGCAGCACTGGCTGGCCCCTCAGTGGTCTCCATGGTGCAGTCGCTATTTTTAATGTGAATAGCTAAAAGGAGCATGTTCTCTGGAGGAGCTGAGAGCGAATAGTAAAAGTTCCTTTCTTAGGTCTAATACGTCCCTGGGAGTTTGTCTTTCATGACCAGAAGTCCCTGCATGGGACAGCCTCTCCAAAATGGCTCCGAGGAGGAAGGGTACCCATTCTGGCCAGGAGGGCAGCCTCTCAGTTGGACAGCTGGGCCCTCGGCTCCACCTACACTGATTGTGAAGTCCTGGGCTTTGGCTCTGAGTTAAAGGCCCTCTGCCTGTGAAGCAGGTTTGGAGGCTTCACCACCTTGTGGGTTGTAATTACTGCAGTAGGCCGCTCAGCACACAGTAGAGTTGGAATTCAGGCTATATCGTGGCCATGAGATTAGGAGCCCTGCACCCTGCTCCCCCAAACTCTGGCTTGTGCCTGATAAACAGTTTCATTTTCAGACCCCAGAACTGGAAGCCCTTCCTTGGCCCAGGCGAGATCCACGGGGCTGCTATGTACAGACAACGTAGAGGCTGAGGGCCAGGCCTTTGGTACAGGACTCACATCATATGGTCAGGCTCTGTGGATGAGGGGAGAGGATGTAGTCAAAGAGGGACAACTCTGCTGAGAGAACTGCCACAGTTCCATCCCAGGCTCATGCAGGGACGTGAAACCACAGCCACGTTGTCACTTTGACACATGGTAACACTGGGCTCTCCTATCTGCTTGTCTGCCCAACATATCGTGGGTTCCTCATTTCTTTCTACTCCAGTGCTGGGCACAGTGCCTAACATATAGTAGTTCTAAGTGGGAATTATTAAGAGCATAGATTAGGTTTAAGTCCTAGCTCTTCCACTTCCTCCCCATGTAACCCTGGCAGCTTGCTTAATCCCTCTCTTCTCTCTCTCTGCCTCTCTCCTCTATCATTTCCTCCCTCTCCTTCTCTGATATCATCTAATTAATATTCTCAAGACACCTTGCCTCAGTGAGACACCCAACACCTCGAGAGAACAGAAGGCTGAGCACATTTGGTTTCCCACATCTCTGCACCCCTGGCTGAGCCCTGAGCTGCCCTGCAGGAACTTGGTAGAGCAAATGCCTACCAAGTTTCATTTGCCTGATAGAGCAAATGAAAATATAAGACAAAAGTTATATTCGTAGTCAAGTAAACAACAACTAATTTTCTAGCGTAGTTATGTCCCATGCAGGTGCCTGATGTTACAGGATGTCTCATGTGCTCTGTGGTAGCCCCAGTGGAAGCCTATGACCAGGGCCAGTTGCCTCGGTGGTGGCACAGGCTCTGGGCTCAGAAGGGCGACTGCTGGTTTCCTCCTTGGCACAGCCTCTTGAGATTCTTAATAACTTTTGGGCAGAGGATTCTCCTGATTGACATTTTGCCCCGGCCCCAATCATGTAGCCAGTCCTGCCTCGGCATCTTCAGGGGCCCCTGAGGTCATGGGACTGCCACAGTGAGTGCCTCCATCACCCTGCTTGGTGCAAGTCCTAGTATGGCCCCACCTGGCTCATCCTTGGTACAGGATGATTAGCGAGTGGTTTTTCCTTAAGAATTGTACTTTTCCATTCCATTTGGCTCTAATGTTTCTGCCTTGGCAGGAAATTCTACTTGTTAGACTTTTTAATCCAAGTTTCACTGTACCTGGCATAAATCAGTGAAATACTTGGTGTGCAGAAATGCTGGTTGTTTCATAGATGCCTTGAAAAGCAATTTGACCTAAAAAAATAACTTTTATTGGTGTTACATAATCGGTGTTGCATGGTGCACATGATATTTATTATAAATGCGTGTTTCTGACATTGTCATCCTGCACAATTGCTCACACTCATAGTTTCCAAATACTGGCTGTAGATTAACTTGATTTCTCCTGCACATGGGATCTTTTTAGTTGAAAAGACCATGGCTATTCTGATTGCTCGATCACCCTAGAGTTTGCTTAAGGAAGGTCTTCTGAATAGTTGGACAGGAAGAGAAAGGGTGTAGTACACACACTCAGCACCAGAGACCCATGTAAGTGACCACAGAAAAACCACCCACAATGATCTAGAAACAAATCATATCACAAATTGCCTTAAAGGAATGTGGTCCACATAAATAACAAGGATACAATCATTTGTATCACTAAAATAATGTCTAAATGCATAAAAAGGATCTACTATGAGGCCCACTTAAAAATAATGACATCTCTACTGCTGTGAGAAGATTCAATGAATACACATGTTCTTGAATTTTTCTGGTTTTGATAATCACTATTTTATCCTACAGATCTCTTTTAGATGGATTCTACACAATGGCTAGAGAAAACTCCTCTGTATTACTTTAATTTTACAACTTGTATTGAATCTGTGATGATTTTGAAAGCTAAAAGATACTCATATACATAGTACAGTATGCTATAATATATTTGGGAACATATCTATGAAGTAAAACCAAACATAGCCTTATTTCACACGCAGTCTACCCAGTGCCTGATCTAGATGCCTTTGCAGTCATTTTTCAAATACGGTACTGGATCCAGAGACCCAACCTCCAATGTCATGACAGCTTAGTCTTTGCCAAAGGATAATGGCAGCAGCAGAAAAACAAGAAGGAAAAAAAGAAGAAAAAGGAAAGAAGAGGAAGAGGAAAAGATGAGGAAAGATTATATTTTTTTAAAAGATGAGGAAGTATAATATTATTTTTCAAAGCATATTAATTTGTCTTGTGACCCAGAAAAAGAAGGAAAGAACCCAAGTGGAATATCTGCTGATTTGGATTTACCAGGACCCAATTTCTCACTCTCTTCTCTTAAGTTTAGGACTGGAACATGATTATTGTATCATCCCAATTTTAATTGTAGACAATGATTTAATTTTCCAAATTTAATTTGTTTAAATAAGAAAGGCGGAGATAGTGGCAAAGAGAGTTAGGGACCGAACACACTAGAGGAGATATTGAAGCAGGAAGGGAACTGATTCATCCACTCATCAGAAAATTACTCCTCCGGGTTAGCTCAGTGGTTCCGGCGCCTGCCTCACAAGCGTAAGGACCTGAGTTCGATCCCCGGTTACCACATATAATGCTGGGCGTGGTGGCTCATGCCTGTAATCCCAGCACTCGGGAGGCAGAGACAGGAGGATTGCTGATTTCGCGGCGGCTTGCCTGGGCACCATAGTGAGCTCAGGGCCAGCCTGCACTACAAAGCAAGACCCTGTCTCCAAAAAGCAAAAAAAAAAAAAAAGAAAATTACTCCTCCCCTACAGCTGTCAGGAGTCACCTGGCGGAAAAGGACACCTCTGACCCTTTGGCCCTTACATCCCGGACAGCAGAGGGTGCACATCTGGAGAGGAGGTGAGCCCTGTATCCTCAAGTAGCAATGTGTGCAATGTAGAAGACACAGCGAAAGCTATCCTTTCATACATGGAATTATGTCACTTTTGTAGCTAGAGTCTTAGTGGCCACAAATTGAACAGATTAGCAACAACTAAATGATGAAAATGTTAATCTAGTGGCTTATCAGTGAAGTCAAACCTTATTACTTTCATTTTAACCCTAAAATCTGTTCATTCCCCCCCCCCCACTGTTGGTAATGTGTGATTTTCGCACTTATTTTGTAAATAAACACCTTTGAAAATGTTTGTGTTCTTTACCCATATCCAGTGATTCTACATCTCACTAGACCTAACGCATTACAGTCAATATTTTTGAATCCATTTACTGCCCTAAAATGAGTACTTGGATCATATAACGCATCTAAAATCATAATTTCAAAATGCAAGACAATACTCCAAGGAAAGTAGTTTATAATAAAGCAAAGTCTAAACCATAGTGAGACATGCCAGTGCCTGTATCTGTACACTGAATTACCGTGAATTACCAAGAGGAGGCCCAGGCTTAAGGACCAGTAGCAACTGGGACCTCCAGATGTTGCCATGGCAGCAAGGAAGGAGGGAGTGGATGAGTCACTTTGCACTGGCTAAAGCACTTCTCTTTTAAAGAGCCAGGGGCTGGCCAGAAGCCTGGGACTGGAGGGCCTGACAGCTTTAGTATAAATGAGTCATCCCCTGGACTCTCAGGACCTGTGAGAATTTGACCACACAGCCTCTGACAGGAGAGCATGGCACCATCCTCCTGGTTGACACTGTTCCCCCGTTATACAGCTGGCTCTGTCCACTCATGCTAACAGAACTCCCCATGGTAAAGATGCCTTGATACGTCTTCAGCACCCCTTTCAGGTGCAGGGAAGCCTTCTTTAATAATCCCTTCAAGTACGGGGATTTACTCTCAGGTAATTAGAAAGGGACAATGTTATTTATTTGAACATATTGATTTCCAAGTTATTATAGTGTAATAGTGTATAATAGTGTAGAATTGGAAACAGCCTAAGTGGCTTGCTGAATGGGAATATGAATTAGCTATGATTTATCTAAAGAATTTTCTGCAGCCATTAAACATATAAATAAACCCTATTCATATGTGTGGCCAAACCTCTCTCCAGGTGCTTCCACCTCTTCTCTTCTCTTCTCTTCTCTTCTCTTCTCTTCTCTTCTCTTCTCTTCTCTTCTCTTCTCTT
>PVIC010022975.1:0-27216 GCA_004025085.1 Thryonomys swinderianus | reverse complement strand
AAAAAAAAAAAAAAAATGATAAATTTGAGTCATTTATACTCAAGTGGATATACTTTAAGGGCATACTCATTAGTGAAATAAATAAGACACAGATGTCTAAATACTGAACCATTTCTCTAATATGAGAAACTAAAGGTGTAAATGAGGTCTAGAATGTACAATACATACGGTGAAGTAGGAAGAAAATGTTCAAAGGGAAAAGGGAAAGAAGTTAGGGGAAAAAGAAAGGAAAGAAAAAATTTAATAGTAAAGCAAAAACTGGAAATAAAACTTATGTATACAGGGGGTTGGGGTGGTAGGATGTGCAGGAGAAAGGGAAAAAATGAGAATCAGGATATGTCAAGATATAAAGATATTTGCACAGATACAAGTTTTAATGTTGAATTTGATCATAATATATATGTAAAATGTACCAATAAACTAAAAAAAAAAGATTAGTCAAGAAGATACATGTTGCAAATGTAGAGACATTTCAGAGTTTACATTGTTTTAATATCTAGAGAAGTCTATCCTTACAGTATATATATAAATGTGATGAAATTATTAAAAGCCAGCTGTAAGGATTAACATCTTCAAGAAAGAATTAACAGCCCTCTCATGCTTTGAAAGTACCTTTCAGCATTCTCTAAGCAGGTTCTTGATGACAAATACCCTATTCCTTTACCTATTTTCATAAATAATACTGTAATGTCTCAACTAATGAAGTAATAGTTCAGAGGTTAAGAGTAATTCTTCACATGTAAGCTTTTTAATATTGTCACAGCTCCTATGGAGTTTATATGAGCCAGAAAACAGCAGTTGTATTTGTCATTGTATTTCCCAGTTACAGTGCTGAGCCTTTTGAATAAATGGGTCTTTTAGCTTAGGGAAATTCTCTTTAAATATTGTCCCTACACTATTCTCTTTCATTTCCTCCAATCCTCTGAAAATCCAACTGTCCAGAAATTTTAACTTCATACTATAATTGCGAATAAAAACTTATCTTCACATACCTTGAAGAAGCTTTCCACATACTGCAGTAAATATACTCCACAATCACTGCTGTTATCCTGTTTTGGAACTTTAGGGCATAGGTCAACCATGTTTGCTTTGCTGAATTCACGATGAGTTTTTCGCTTAACTTCCCACTCTACCTCTAAATACCTAAAATAATAGTGACTTGAGTGGAATGTAACACTTTCATAAAGGCAAAAAAAAAAAAGAAAGCACATTTACTGCTAGATGCATTACCTCTAACTAAATTTCCAAAGACTGGTCTTTAACTGCAAAATATATTCTTATGAGCTTGTACAAGTGCTCAGTTAAAGAAAATAGTGCAATCTTCAAGCTAATAGGTATTTTTTCAATAACTCAACACAAATACATAAAACCATTTATATTATGAACTAACAAGTGACCTTAATAGTTGCACTGTTGCTTTTTGCCAAGGCCTATAGTAAACTATATACACCCTATACATACATACAGACACACACTCATACATGTAATATTGTGAACTGAAGAGTTATTTTTTCTCCAGTGATAGTTTTAATAATTACTAATATTTACAAGACTCCTTTGTAATATTAGGCCTTTAACTATGAATACAATTTCTGAATTTTATATAATCCCTGAGAAATACTATTTTAATATTAATGCATAAGAGAAGATATTTCCTACTGATTAGTTTTGAAGGCTTTAAGTACATATTAAAATATAATTCCTGATATAGTATTTTCAGTAATTCTTAGATGCTGAGATTTTCAGATAATAGAATGAAGTTAAAATTGTTAATACTTACTCTCGTAAATTCTGAACTGTATTTTGTACAGAAGCAGCTTTCAAGGAGTCTAGTATGAGAATACATGGCCTATGAAAGCAAATAAAAAAGATGTACATACTTGTGTTAAGTATACAGAAGTGCATGAAAAAGCTATTATTATATAGTGTATACTTACCTTTTACACATTTTCTTTGGAATTGACATACTCATCTCAGTACTCTGAAATTAACATGAAATTTTTATGACTTTTCAATTAAAACTAAGTATATTGATAATTCAGCTATTCCTTAAAATCCTTCAAACAACTTTAAAATTAAAATTTCAAGTAAGATTTCTTTTCATCACCCGAAGTAATATAACTTCATTTTTCAAAAATTCATTGATTCATTTCCTTATACTGATAAACAGTACTTTATATACTTTTACATTGATGTCAAGTAGTTATGGAGCCTTAACCTAGCCTAAAAAGACAAACTGGAACTTAACTTTTATCTACTTAACACCTCAAAAATGATAAACAAGGGGCCGTAGATTTAGCTCAGTGGTTCTGGCACCTGCCTCAAAAGTGCAAGGTCCTGAGTTTGATCCCAGTGACCACATACAATGCTGGGTGTAGTGACTCAAGCCCACCAGCAATCAATACCACATACCACAGTGCCAGGCGTGGTGGCTCATGCCTGTCCCAGCACTCGGGAGGCAGAGACAGGGGGAATGCTGAGTTTGAGGCTTGCCTTAGCTACATAGTGAGCCCAGGGCCAGCCTAAACTACAAAGCGAGACCCTGTCTCAAAAAAAAAAAAAAAAAAGATAAACAAGATAATTTGACCTGTCTCTGAATACATCCTCTAATTGAACTTATGTCATTAGAGACACATTACTTCCCTCAGAAGCATATGAAACAGAGTACTAATCTGTATTAAGGGAAAGGATGGGAAATTGTTTTTTTTTTGTTTTTTTGAGACAGGGTCTCGCTTTGTAGTTCAGGCTGGCTCTGAGCTCACTATGTAGCCTAGGCAAGCTTCGAACTCAGCAATCCTCCTGTCTCTGCCTCCCAAGTGCTGGGATTACAGGCGTGAGCCACCACACCCGGCACTAAATTGTTCTTTTTTTGTTGATGATGTTTCTGTTCATAAGTCCAAGAACACAACAGATCAAACTTAAGACTTCTTTAATTCAGACCTTTTCAGTACCTTTTTTTTCCTAATGTACATACTGAACCTCTAATAGAGAAAGTTAAAGCAAGCTAAACAAATATAAGAAAATTGGTAACTTCTCTTGTTCTCTTTCTCAAAAATGGTCAAAGAATCATTAAGCAGTGCAATTTAACTATGAGTCACTAATATCCACCCCAGTCTGCTTAACTGTGCCCTATTTTACATAACATTATGAGTTAACCTTCTTTCACCTCTGTATAAAACACACTTACTTGGGAATCCTCTGTATTTGAAGACAGTGTTGAAGTCGTATATACATCATGGTCTAACAGAAAATAATGCAGCAGTTATTAAATTTTATTGTATAATTAATATAATTTATATAAGCTTAAACTGTAACATGCAGAGCAATAATTTTTATATACTGAGGATCATTTAATTTTTTTCGTGATTAATGTTATAAATAGAATTCAATCAATAAATAAAACTGATGCATTTGTTAATAAGAGATAACACGTACTCTCCAGAGCCAAAATTGAAATGCCAGTTAACAGGGCCAATTTTTATAAAAGACAACTTTCAAATGTCACCTATATTAACAAGTAAGATAGTTAATATGCCTAGTAACTCCTTACTCTTATCCATAACCATTTTACCATTATTCTTATTATTAAAAATACCACCTGCTTTAACAATATCACCTATTGTTTTGAGGTTTTGTTGAGACTGTTCAGATGTAGTTTGTGGAAAATCTTCATACACTGCTTCTTCTAACCATGGAAAACAAATTACTGCAAGATACCAGTGAGACCTGTTTAAAAAAAAAAACAATCTTAATAACACAAAATCTAAATACTAAAAAAAAAAAGAGGAGGGATCTAAATACTACAGAATGTGTTCTAGTGCTACACCTGAGAAAGCAGAATATAAAAAACTTATTTTGAAGACATCCAATGCAATATCTAATATAACATAGAGCACATGTTCTAAAATTAAATAGCCAAAGTTACCAAGGCTATAAATCAACTTAAAGTAAAATCTGAGCAATTCAAACTTTCTTTTTATACACTGTTTTGAGGACCTGCTTTGATAAATACACAAAGCATCATCTTTTTAAAGAATTTGTTCTCTTAAATATTTGAAAATTCACCCTAAAACTTATACATTTTTAATTTAGAAAATCTTCTCGAATTAAAAAAAATTGGTTTCAGTAATTAGTCTTCATTTTCACTTTTTTTTCACTCTTCTCATTGTCAAACCAAATTCCAAGATAACTGTCTAAGCAATTTGCGTAAAAACTTAAAAATTATGACTTGGATGTATGTACCTATACTTCTTACTGAATGTTAGCCTAAAAACACTTCTGAATTCTTTCCCATTTGCTTTTAAATAATCAAAAATACTCACGACTCATTTACAGGTACAAAGATGTAATCTTTATTAAAAATGTTTATGTGACGGGTCCATGTTCTCACTCTTTTATGTCTTCTTTGTGCCATTCTGGAAAGAGGAAAGGTAGATAATTTATAAAAAGTTTAAAACTTATGGTAAGAATTTCAAAAGCCCTTTTTAGATATTGAAAATACTAGATTTAACTATCCTCAAAATATTACAATTTAACATTAGACCATCCCTTTTATTAACTCTTGGCTGTTCTTAAATTTGATTGCTGAAAATAGAAATAAAACACAGAGAATAAAGACAAATTTATTAAACAGTAGAGATTCCAAAGTGGCTCAGCAACTGAGTATAAACATAGCTACACCCATTTACTCTACATGGCACCACTGCCTAAATATATTATCTGTGATGAAGGAGGTGTTAAACCTTAATTATGAAGAAAAACTGAGGCCTCCCTGCTCTGAGTTAATTTTGGTGGAGTTGGGGGTGGGTGTGTGTTTGTTTTACTGCTGTTATTTGGAGGAGGATGTTTTATTTTGAGACAGAGTCTCATACTACAATTCAGACTGGCCTTGAACTCATGATGTAGTCTGGGCTGGCCTGGACTCAAAACTCTCATACCTCAGCCTCTTGAGTGTTTTTTCTTAAGATTTATGAAATTAATCTCCCTTCATACATAAAGAAATAATCAGGCAAAGCTAAGTGTACCCACCACTTGTTCCATCTTTGATTTCTTCAACAAATATTAAGTTCCTAAAAACAAACAAAAAAATCTATACTGCCTTAAAATATTTTATAATATGAAGGCAGAAAAATATAACTATCTAAAACATAAGTGTTTACAGGGATACAAAAGAATTGTGTTAAAAAACCCCGAACAGGGGCTGGGGATTTAGCTCAAGTGGTACCATGACAACCTTGGACACACAAGGGCCCTAGTTAGATCCCTGGTACTGCAAAAGAAAAAAAAAAAAAAAAGAACCCTGAACAGTTACCTGAAACAGAGTGAACACACATACACATGCACATGGGGACATATGCACACACAACAGTTTGCTTTTGTTTTATTTCTATCAGGGGAGTCACATCAAACTAAGTTTAGGTATTTTTTTAAAGGTTTAGAAAGAAAATGACATTCAAGAGGGGCATAAAGAAGGTAGCATGTGATTTCTGACCCAGTGCCTTAGAAGGAATCTTTTATGTAGAGAAGAAAACAAGTTTCTATATTCTTATATGCCAAGTAATAAAGGAAACAGATCCCTTTCTCCTATCCGTGCTTGTCTGAATAATATCCAACTAAAATTACATGGGCTAAACATTAGAATTGGGGAAGAATCCAAAATGAGTAGAAAAAGGTGTAACAGAGTTTAGACACTAAGTGAAAGGTTAACCATTACACATAGTCAGGAGTCAAATGTTTATTGAATTTTCTCATTTTAGAATGACCCAATCGTAAGGATTGAAAACAACTATTTCAATGACTGCATAGACTATGAATTTATTTTAAACTTAAGGATAGATACCTTGTTTTATTTCTTTTATTATGTTAGTGTTTGATAGGCTTCCTGATTGAGCTAATCTTGAGGTAGGACAGAAAAAATAAAAGAGGCAGAAAAGAGACAAAGAAATAATTAAAATTGTATGTTTAAGAAGACTGAAACTTCTGGGACTCAGCTGAAGTTACCCAAGGAAATCCATATCAGCATTCCTTGATGAAACTTAGGTTCCTTTCCCTTCCAAACATGCCAAAATTCCCCAGGAATATTGAGCCCATAAACTGGCTTAACTGAGTGAGAAAGTAAACAGCAAGAAACTGTTTCTACGATAAAGGAACAGGTTGAGTCGACCCAAAACATGTTTCAATTACCTTTCTAAAAATAACAAAACAACTGAGCTCATAACTGTCATATGGTCATTACATTTGAGGGGCCACCTTGGCCTGAGGTTTCCACACCAAGAGAATCATAAAGGTTCCCCATTTCAGGAAATGTGCCTCATTTCTCTGAGTTCCTACATTCTGCTCTTAGAATGTACTTAAATCTCTGCCTAACTAAACCTTTTCTGACCCTCTTAATGACACATCTGAAAATTCATTTCCACAATAAGTACCAGTGAACCTGTGATCCCACTGTGTGTTTAGAGTGGGTTAGGTCCCATGTCTCAGCTCCAGGAACCTTCTCAGATCCTGACTGCTGATGATCTTATTTGGTACTATGTTAGACAGAGAGTGGTACAGGGAACACAAAGAACATGAAGCCCACACCATATCTTCATTTCAATTCTTAACTGAGTATAAAACCCATAATTAAAATTTTAAGTTCTTGCTAGGTATGGTAGTGCATGGCTATAAATCCCAGCACTCAGGAGGCTGAGAGAGGAGGAATGCTGTAAATTCAAGGCCACCCTGAACTACTTAAGGAGACTTGTTTCAAAAACCAAAAACATTCATACACACACACACACACACACACACACACATAACTGTTCTCTTGGTATTCAATAACAGATATTATTGCAATCATGCACTTTGAGGCCCTGCTATGTTCCAAACACTGAGTAAGGTAATGGGGATAAAGCAGAAATAAGAAAGATGAGGCACTTGACCTCACAGACAGCACATAATGAGAAAGAGAAAATTCTGTTTCGCTACACTATCTCTGGATAATTAGGATATTTGTTTGCTTATTTACTTTCTGTTTCTCATTAAGAGCCCTTTGTGGCATCTATTATAGGTATCAAAAACATTGAATATCAACATTTATTTAATAAACCTTCCCCTTCTATATGACTTCTCCTAACCCTAATTATCAGAAATATTTTGAAATTATGATTCATTCATTCTGTCTCTCCTCTCCCCCTGACCTTGAAAAGATATGAGTTTATTTAGATCATGATATGCTGTCAAAGGGAATGGCAGGTGAGTTTACAAAAGAATCCTATAGTCAGGTTGAGAGATTGGCTTTTTTTATAACAGCCTCAGAGGATGGAAGAGGGTTCTAGGCAGCAAATGTGGTTATCTGAAGAATGATTTTTCTTAGTACACATATGTAGTACATAATGAATTTTCGTGGGTCATATAGCACCTTGTAGCTCTTTGGGAACACTTATGTTGTTTAGAATGATATGTTTAGCATTATGATGTTGACAAGTCTTTTCCTCTGGCTTACAGAAGACCTTCAGCTTTAGTTAAGAAAGTGACTGGAGGTCTATATATACATAGCTATTTAGAGAAGATGGGTTAGGACTCCTTGGCATAAAGAGGTCTTAAATCAAAAGGGTCATTGCTGTCTTATGATCACCTGCCAAGAACAAGGAAGTCTTTAACGGTAGCTCTTTTGTTACAGGTTGGCTGCAGAGATTTCAGCCCTGTTGTTCTTGGTGGAAGTTACTATATTTTCCCCAACGTGCTGGCAAACTCAAATCACTTAAAAGGTCAAGTAGTCACCTCTACAGTTGTTTTGAGCTGAGCAGTGACACTATGAGGGGACCCTTAAGCTCACACTGCTCAGGGTGGCTATGATTTTCTCTTTAATTGATCCTAGAAGGCCTTGTCCATCAACACAAGTTCTAGACCAATAAACACATTCAAAATAAAGTTGACTATATATTCAAATTTGTCCAGGACAGTTTCACTTGTTACACACGTAACTATTGTTAGATCCTTCTGTTATTCTCTCCCCATTAATATTCTCCCTATTCCTACCCTCTTTCTCCAACAATATCACAAATTCAACCAATTCATCTATGTAATCATCATTTATTTTATTACTATTGTTGTTGTTTTAATGGGATGAAACAAACCCTCACAGCCATTTATAAGGCAGGTTTAAAATAATGAAAATATCAGAAATTAAATAAAGAGGATTTGAGCCAAGGATTTAGCTCAGGTTGGTTGTGTGCCTACCTTGAAAGTTCATGGGCCCAATTTTGATCCCCAATACCATAAAAAAATTTAAAAGTAAACAGTGAGAATATAAGTACCAACCAGTTACAACACACACTAGCTGTCTGCCTATAGCTGTCTGTCATATTATTTAAACTTCATTGGTCTGCTTCCCCATCTAAAAAAAAATGTAATTTATATGCCCTATGTAACTAAAAGCACTGCTATAAAAGAAAAAAATGAATAATGTACATAAGAGTACCTTGTAAACTACCTATGTTTATATCAGCTTCTTAAAAATATAAATTCTACATGAGTCTACTCAAAGGATTGTAAAGCAAACTGTAGGAAAGGGTAAAGGGGTGAAAAAAGCACTGTGCTGCAGCAGTTACCTGAATAACTACTAAGAAGTTAACTCCCTCCTTTCTCTTACCCTAAATACTTCTCCAGAGTTTTTGTTTGTTTGTTTGTTTGGCAGCATCAGGGATCCAACTCAGGCCCTTGTGCTTCTAAGGAGGGCTCGGTACCACCTGTGCTAAATTCCTGGCCCTTCTCCATAGTTTTTAAAGTTACTCAGAATACAACTGGGCAGAAATTCAGCTAAATTGTGCAAACAAATATGGTACTTCATAGAAGGTTACATTTGTTTGAATAGTAGCATGTCAGCAAGGACCTAAACTAGAAAACAAAACAAATTCTACATCTTTATAACAGATAGAATATAATCAATATATGTGGACTTCAAGGGTAAAAGAAAAAGGACAAAACTAAACAAACAAACACAAAAGGGCAGTGAAGCAACCAAAGATTAATAGGTAGGAAACTGCTGTACATAAAAGGTGGAGAGTAAAGGTAACTCCAGATAAAAACTGGAAAGCTAGCAGACACATCTAGTGAGAAACAGACTCAGAGGAAATACAGTCTCTGAAAAAATCATGGCTCAAGGCAAAGAGATAAAATAATAGCCTGGTTTTTTTTCTATTCTCTGCCCTCCTACTTCTAGTACCACAAAAGACTTGCAACTAGAAATGTAGCCTGTAAGAGTCAGCCTCCTTTCCATAAGAAGCACAACAGTGAAAGGGTAGCAAAGGCTTTCATAGCAAAGAGGCCTAGGACTCACACAAGTGGCAATTTTACCTACACAAGGTAATACCATAAAGAAGCCGATTTATAAAGGGCACCAAAATAGTACATTTCCTCTTTTTTGTTATTTTCTCTTAAAACTTAAGTACATCAGAGAATTGACTTACGAAAGATCTGGATTTTCTTCTGTTAAATTATTTTCCTTTCTTGTCAAGCATTTATAGAAAAAGCTACTGAAAATGTGACTTCGTTCAACAAGTTCATCTGATGCCTTCTCCAATATAAGATATCTATAAAGTAACAATCCCACAACAGTAAGTTATTTTTACATTCTACCTGGCTTTCTCCAATTATCTTATATATTCTGAAATCACTATTGAATAGTTAGATTCAAAGCAATCATGCATTTTCTCTGATTTCAGCTTTCAGGTTGCTCTTTACTTCCTATTAAGATTATTTAAAGCAGGAATTGTGTACTTATTCATTCATTTAACTAGCAAATATTTATCAAATTTCTAAGGTACCAAATACCACCTCTAAACTAAAGACACATAACAAGAGCAGGGGCAAATTGAATTCACAATTCAAATAAATGAAGAGAGAAGTAAATAATCACATGAGTAAATGTAAGACTGAAACTATAATGCTCCCAAATAAATCTAGAAAAATTTTAGTAATTTAAATATAGAGAATCTCTAATTTGTTGGTTTATTTTATTCTTCAACATAACCTTATAATACTTTAGTAAATAAACATCTCATTATTAGGGAATTTTTGTCATAGTTTATACAGGTTTCAAAATAACTTTGTGATTTGTTGTTAAAAAACAAAACTGAGTACCTAGAATTTGCTAACCACAATTACTGGCAAGAGCTGAACAGAAAGAGAACTTCAGACATCTACACAGACTCTTCCTCTAATATTTAGAAATAATAATCACTGTATATGTGTAAAGAAAGTACCTAAGCTGGGGAAAGCACTACCCAAAAGAAATGGAGGAAATGGAACCCAACATTCACACAAATAAGGAATGGTATCTGTTCCTAGTAGTCAGACTGGAAAAGCATATAATTCATAAGATAACTGATAACACAACTCACAAGCACTTAGTATGTCCCCAGAGTGGGAATTAATTTGTTGGTCTTATTAACAAATGTTTAAAAAACAAAAGACACTTGAAAGCATTAAACTATGTCCAAATAATCAGGCTATGTCCAGAACAAAATTTAAACATTAAAATCAAACATAAATTTTAAAATAGTAACATGTAGTAAAAAAAATTACTGGACATGCAAAGTAGTCACAAAAATATGACTCATAATGGAAGAGAAAAATCAGTCAATTAAAGCCAACTTAGCACTGATACAGATGTTAGACAGAATAAGAATAAAAGGGCATTAAAGTAGTTATGATAGGGTTGAGAATGTAGCTCAGGGGTACCACGTCTGCCAGCAAGTGCAAGTTCCTTAGTTTGATCCCCAGGACCAAAAAAAAAGTTATGATAACTATATTCCATATGTTCAGAAAGCTGGAAAAAAAATATAAAAAAGGCCAAAACTGAATTTTGAGAGATTAAAATCCACTGTTTCTGTAAATATAAATGACCATGGCAGATTCTGAGACTTTTTCTTTTTTTTTTTTTGAGACAGGTTCTCGCTTTGTAGTTCAGGCTGACCCTGAGCTCACCATGTAGTCCAGGCAAGCCTCGAACTCAGCAATCCTCCTGTCTCTGCCTCCCAAGTGCTGGGATTACAGGCGTGAGCCACCACGCCCGGCAATTCTGAGACTTTTTGAACTGGAATAAAAACAACGTATTAGTGAAACAATAAGGTTTAGGTAAGATGATGCCTAGTTTGTAAAGCATATGCAAAATAAATAGGAGATCTCTTAGTCAAGTGTTAGAAATTTAAGTATAAGGATAAAATACAAAATTAAGCCTTTTATTTTAAAAGCTTATAAAATCTTCCATACTTATTCCTTCTGCTGTTCAACAAATTGGAAACATTTAAAGAACTGTGATGTGAGTTTTTTTAAATGACAGTTAACTTATACTGTTTAAAGATACAATAGATAACTGAATAGAATTGCTCGTTTCAGTTTCCACTCTACATGATAATAATGTAGAGTAATTCCTCTGTACTTGGGTTCACTGGTTCTAGGAAGTACAAGTAGCACACAAATTGATTTGGCTGAAAAGATCAATGAGTCTTGAGGCAGTGAAAATCAGCAAGTTCTGGGGCCGGAGATTTAGCTCAGTGGTTCCAGCACCTATGTGGCAAGCACAAGGTCCCTGGTTCCATCCCTGGTAACCACACACACTACTGGGCTTGCAATCAGTACCACATACCACAATGCTGGGCATGATGGCTCACACCTGTAATCCCAGCACTCAGGAGGCAGAGGCAGGAGGATTGCTGAGTTCAAGGCTTGCCTGGGCTACACAGTGAGCTCAAGACCAGTCTGAACTACAAAGCGAAACCCTGTCTCAAAAAAATTTTAAAGAACAGCGAGTTCTATCTTGTGTGGTAAGTACCACAGAAAGAATAAAGCCTAGAACAAAATGTTCATGTCAAAATCCAACACTAAATATGACTAATTTCAAAGCAGTTGAGTACCAAGTATGACTGTAAGTACTCGCTTCACCACAATAATACAGTGGTCAAAGAAGCACAAATCAAAAACTAACAAAAAGAAAGAACTGAAATTAAGTTAGTTAAACCTTAGGAAAACTTTGGTTCACAAAAAATTTTCCATATCTGAAATCTTGGTAGGTTACTTTTAACTACAGGTAAAATAACTCAGACATTTTAAAATTTTTTACAGTAAAAAAATGTAAGAGAAATACAAAGATAAATTATCATTATACGTACTTAAGGTAAAAATCAATGATTACATCATTAAGAAATTCTCCTTCTTCTAAACATTCCAGATCTTCATTTGTTACTCCTAATCCTCCCTTAGTAGGTGGTGGAGGATATACAATCAACCTTTAAAAAAGTAAAAATAAAGTTAATGATAATTCAAATTCCAACATTTAAAAAAATTTCTTATATGAAACAATAACTTGGTTGTAGTAGTCTATATAATTAAAATCGTTAGGGTAAAAATATTTGACAGGAGATACACAATTATATTTTCCTTCATTTTCAAAAGTTCCTAGTGATACTCTTACTACATATCATTTCCTTTCCAATCACTGCACTGTAAGCTAGTCTCAATGGGCTATTTCCTCAATATTAGCTTCAATATTGTGTTTGTCTAATCAATACACTTTATCTTACAGTTAAAATCCCACTGAAAATGTCTCTCTTCCACATAATTTAAACTTTCAACACTTATATAAATTTTTCTCTCACTTTCCAATTGTAAGGTTAAATCACCAAGATCAATCCCTTTCCATTCAGCACAGCTGCTCAGCGAAGAAATAACACAACCACCAGAGAGACAAGTTTTCCATGAGGAAGTACTTAATGTGTAAAACTTAAGAGACCAGAAAGGAAATGTACTGAAACCACAACCAAAAGTTATCAGAAGCAGGGACAACTCAATCATTTTTCTGGCAGTTTCCTTAAAGCTTAGAAATACAATCAGCTATGTATTTCAGGCCATCATTATGCAATAGGCATGGTGATATCTGATGGGGACATGTAGTAACAAAAAAACACAGTGGGTACTTCAAACATTAGTAAAGTTCAAGAAGCTAGACATCATCCATCCATCAATCTTGGTATAGTGGCACTTATAAATATAACAATGAAATGAAAAATCCTAAACCCTAATTTGACATTGTCTAGCCTACTGGCTATATTCCTACTGTAAGCTTTTCATTCCTTAAAAAAAAAGAAAACAGAGAAATCACATGAAAGGATAGCAAAAGTATAGAAATAACTTTAAATGTACAAACTCTGCCTTAGTACCATATAAGACATAAAAAACCAAAATGAACAAAAAAGCAACTTCTTAAAAAAGAATTTCTAATAAACTCCAAAATAACAAATTGAAAATCCATTTTAGCATGTAGATTCATTATTAATATATTCAGATGTGGAATCAAAAATTGACATTCAAGGGGCCGGAGGGTTAGCTCAGTGGTTCCAGCGCCTGCCTCGCAAGCTCAAGGTCCTGAGTTCGATCCCCGGTCACCACATGTAATGCTGGGCGTGGAGACACACCCACCAACAATCAACACCACATACTACAATGCCGGACATGGTGGCTCACGCCTGTAATCCCAGCACTCGGGAGGCAGAGACAAGAGGATTGCTGAGTTCGCGGCGGCTTGCCTGGGCACCATAGTGAGCTCAGGGCCAGCCTGAACTACAAAGCGAGACCCTGTCTCAAAAAGCAAAAAAAAAAAAAAATTGACATTCAAATATTTTCAATAAATATTCACCTTACTAAACATAAAATTCTGGCTGTCATTTTTGTCTCACTGATATAAAGTTCAACAAAGTGACATCTACTGTTTTCTTAATAAGTTTTAATTTCCTCATAATTTTTTTTAAAGCCAGTGTTGGTGCATACCTGTAACCCCAGCACTTGGGAGACTAGGGCAAGAGGATCACAGAGAGTTCAATACCACCGAGTTCAGAGTCAACCTGAACTACCTAGCAAGACTGTCTCAAAAATCAAAACACCACCAACACTCAGGAGGCAGAGGCAGGAGGATTGCTGAGTTTGAGGCTTGCCTGGGTTACACAGTGAGCTCAGGATCAGCCTGAACGACAAAGTGAGACCCTGTCTCAAAAAATAAAAAACCAAAAAGCCAAAAATAAACTATAGACAGACAGACAGACAGACAGACAGATAGATGGATTAATACATAGATATATACACAGATAAATAGATGCATAGATAGACACACAGACAGACAGAGTCTCACTTTGTAACTCAGCTGGCCCTGAGCTCACTATGTAGCCCAGGCAGGCCTCAAACTCAGCAATCCTCCTGTCTCTGCCTCCCGAGTGCTGAGATTACAGCACTGTGGTATGTGATACTGATTGCTGGTGGGTGTGAGGAACCACCTCTGGCAAGGCTGTATGCAGTTACCAGGGATGAAACCAGGGACCTTGCGCTTGCTAGGCAGGTACCAGAACCACTGGGCTACATCTCTGGCCCCCCAAAGTCAAAATATTTATTTCTAATATTAACCATGAGCATGAAAGTAAAACTTGAAACATCTCAAAAGGTAAACTACACAAAAGCAAAAGTGAAGTTGTGTCATATACTGGTACAAATTCCCCAATGTTGAGTGTGATTGTGAGCTGTATATAAAATGTACCAATAAAATATTCAATTTTTAAAAAACCACAAAAAAATTACTGATTTATCTACCAATTAAAAACAGCGTGTGAGGGCCGGAGGGTTAGCTCAGTGGTTCCGGCGCCTGTCTCACAAGCGTAAGGACCTGAGTTCGATCCCCGGTTACCACATATAATGCTGGGTGTGGTGGCTCACGCCTGTAATCCCAGCACTCGGGAGGCAGAGACAGGAGGATTGCTGAGTTCGCGACGGCTTGCCTGGGCACCATAGTGAGCTCAGGGCCAGCCTGAACTATAAAGAGAGACCCTGTCTCCAAAAAAAGCAAAAAAAAAAAAAAAAAAAACAGCGTGTGACACAATACATACTTCTGAACAGGTCCAGTGTGCCTGACTTCTTGCCATTCTTCATCCGGATTTGATGTAATAGAAAGTGAGTAGCAACCACTGCTTTGCTTCTGCAGGAAGGTGTAAGTAGGTTTGGCTGCATCTGTATTTGAGGGCTGAAACAGAATGACAAGGAACAAGTCTCCTTAAAAATACATAAATACACATAGTGATGTTTTTCTCTTTCAATAGTACTTTATTCTTGATGCATTATAGTTAACATAGGAAGGACAATTTAAAAGTAGTACAACTGAACAGGAAATAAAATATGAGAATTAATAGATTTACTGCATGTATGAGTACATTAGGATGTACAATCATGGTTAAATTTCTAAAGATCCCCAAAGTCTTTAAAACACTTATTTAAAATACTTGAGTTTACCATTCAACAATAGCATGTAACATTTCTGTGCAACACCTTAATTTTGTAAATTTTATATAAAAATATTTCAAGAAATTTGAATACAATTTCAGAAGTTAAAAATTTTATTTCTGCTCTTATACATTGTACAGTTGATATCTGGCAAAAATAATAATCATTAAATAAAAAGCATATTATAAAAACAAAATATTATATTACAAAATACTAAAAATACCACCCAACATCAAAAGATACTGTATATTATAAAATGATGGGTTTGGGCCAGAGATTTAGCTCAGTGGTTTCAGCACCTGCAAAGCAAGGGCAAAGTGCCTAGTTCAATCCCCAATAACCACATACAACAATACTGGGCATAGTGATTCATGCCCACCAGCAATCAGCACCACATACCACAATGCCAGGCGGGCATCGTGGCTCATGCCTGTAATCCCAGCACTTGGGAGGAAGAGGCAGGAAAATTGCTGAGTTTGAGACTTGCCTGGACTACATGGTGAACTCAGGGCTAGCCTGAACTAAAAGCAAGACTCTCTCAAAAAAAAAAAAAAAAAAGATGGGTTTAATTTGAAGTGGTATTTTCAGATATAGTCTCTAAATTTGACAATTCTATAGTTCACATAATCAAAATAGGTAATTAGTATAAAACAAAATGCAATATTGAGAGGCTTGGTTCCTATCAGACATTCATATTCTAATATTAAAATGAAAAGAAACAAATTGGTATACACAATATAATGAAAGCAATGTTTTTTACATCATTTACAAAAAAAGACAATGGCAAAGGAAGTCTTAATTTCTGATCTTACACTAATACACCATTCTCTGACCCCTCTGGATAAAGAGAAGCCTCCCATAATACCTGTAATATGTGCTGTGTCCATGAACAAATCTAAGTGTCATAGCCATTTAATAAAACTTTTTCTTTCTAGAAGTATTTGGCAGAGATACAAGCTATGCATGTATTATCAATCTTCATAAACATTAGCATGACATTTTAAAACCATTGCTTCAAAATAATCTGCAATAAAGAAAATCTTCACCCAGATTCTTAAAATATTAACATCATATTAACCACAGTAAAATCATCAAAACTGGGGGCTGGAGATTTAGCTCAGAGGTTCCGCACCTGCCTTGCAAGTGCAAGGTCCTGAGTTCAATCCCCGGTAACCACATACAATGCTGACGTGGCGACTCACACCCACCAGCAATCAATACCACATACTACAGTGCCAGGTGTGGTGGTTCACACCTGTAATCCCAGCACTCAGGAGGCAGAGACAGGAGGATTGCTGAGTTCGAGGAATGCCTGGGCTACATAGTGAGCTCAGGACCAGCCTGAACTACAAAGCAAGACCCTGTCTCAAAAAAAAAAAAAAATCGTCAGAACTAAGAAATTAACATGGCTATCATTATATTAACTATAGTACAGAATTTATTTTGATTTCACTTGTTTTCCCACTAACATAATGTTTTTGTGTATATATGAACTTACAATAACTTAGTCTTTTCTTTCAAAATCCTGATACTTCAGAAGAGTATCAGTCAATTGTTTTATAATTAGGATTGTCTCACTTTTCTAATGACTGGATTAAGGTTAAACATTATTGTGAGGAATACTACAGAGATGATACATCTTTCTCAGTGGATGATGTGAGGGTTTGAAAATATTTTAGGGCCAGGATTTTAGCTCAGTGATTTTGGCATCTGCCTCCCAAGCACAAGATCACAATTTCATGCCCTGGTACCACGTATCACAATGCTAAGCATGGTGTCTCATACCCATAATCCCAGCAATCAGTACCACATACCACAGTGCCGAGTGTGGTAGCTTACACCTGTAAACCCAACACTGGGGAGGCAGAGGCAGGAGGATCGCTGTGAGTTTGATGCTTGCCTACTACACAGTGAGCTCAGAGCCAGCCTGAACTACAAAGCGAGACCCTGTCTCAAAAAAAAAAGAAAACAACAAGCTGAGATTTCATCTAACTCCACAAAGAATGGCTGCTATTGTGAAATCAACCAGCAATAAATATTGGCAAGGCTGCAGGGAGAAAAGAACACTTCACTGTTGGTGAGATTGTAGACTTGTGCAACCATTGTGGAGATTTCACACAAGTAGGATTAGAGGTCCCATTTGACCTTTCTATTTCCCTGCTAGAAATATACTTGAATCATATTGTAAAGACATATGTGCACCCATGTTCATAGCAGCTCAGTTTGTGATAGCCCAATCTTGGAAACAACCCAGATGTCCATCAACTGGAGACTGGATAAAGATTATGTGTTTTAATGCCGGACGTGGTGGCTCACGCCTGTCATCCGCGCACTCAGGAGGCAGAGACAGGAGGATTGCTGAGTTCGCGGCGGCTTGCCTGGGCACCACAGTGAGCTCAGGGCCAGCCTGAACTACAAAGTGAGACCCTGTCTCAAAAGCAAAAAAAAAAAAAAGATGACGTGTTTCTTTTTAATAAAATGGAGTATTACTCTGCCATAAAGAATGACAAGTTTCCCAAGGGCCCAAATTCAATCCCCAGTACCACTGAAAAAACAAAATAAACTGGGCATGGTGGCTCACGCCCATAATCCCAGCACTCAGGAGGCAGAGACAGGAGGATTGCTCAGTTCGAGGCTTGCCTGGGCTACATAGTGAGCTCAGGGCCAGCCTGAACTACAAAGCGAGACCCTGTCTCAAAAAAAAAAAAAAAAAAAAAAAAAAAAAAAAAAAAAAAAAAAGCTGAGACATTAACATAAAAAATTTTAAAAAGAATGACAAGCTTCATTCACTTATGTGCAAACTGATACACCTTGAGGACACATTAATAAAATGAAATAAATAGATCACAGATATGTAAATACCATACCTTTTCTTTGGTATGAGAACCTGTAGATGTAAATGAGTTCTAGAATGTATGACAGATTTTGTGAAATAGGAAATATTCAAAGGGAATGCAATAGGGGAAAGTAATGAAGGGAAAAAATAAATATGATTTAGAAAGAAAAATAAAGAACATGTATATGGGGAGGTTGTGGGGTGGGTAGGGATATGGGTAAAAATGAGAATGAGCCGGGCGTGGTGGCTCACGCCTCTAATCCCAGCACTTGGGAGGCAGAGACAGGAGGATTGCTGAGTTCGAGGCTTGCCTGGGCTGCATAGTGAGCTCAGAGCCAGCCTGAACTGCAAAGCGAGACCCTGTCTCAAAAAAAAAAAAATGAGAATGAACTTGTGGTACAAATTCCCCAATGTTGAGTGTTATTGTGAGCTGTATATAAAATGTACCATTAAAGAATTCAGTTTTATCCTCCCTTGCTTTTCCTCCTACAATTAAAAAAATTTTTTTTAAAGAATTCAATTAAAAAAATGATTTTAACTTTGCTCATTTGGTTAAGGTAATGGGTAAAGACTCTCCATTACAAAGTTATTACTTTCCTTTGTTTGTATTTAATAAATAATTTAGGCAAGGGATTTTGAAATTATACATGTATCATATTTCTCCTTAAATTTGCGTCCATTGGGCTGGAGATTTAGCTCAGTGGTTCTGGCGCCTGCCTCGCAAGGGCAAGGTCCTGAGTTCGATCCCCAGTAACCACATGCAATGCTGGGCATGGCGACTCACACCCACCAGCAATCAATACCACATACCACAGTGCTGGGAGTGGTGGCTCACGCCTGTCATCCCAGCACTCGGGAGGCAGAGGCAAGAGGATTGCTGAGTTCGAGGCTTGCCTGGGCTACATAGTGAGCTCAGGGCCAGCCTGAACTACAAAGCGAGACCTTGTCTCAAAAAAAAAAATTGCATTCATTAAATTTAATATCCCCTGATTATTGCAAAGGACCCTGCCTTCATTAATCATAAATATATTCTAATAGTAATTTCATATTTCCCCTAATTGTTATTTTATTTAGCAACTAAATTCTTTGTATAAAAAATTGTGTACCATTTATCATTCATCAGTATTCTGTTTGTATCAGTATAGATTAAGGACAGTTTGTTTTGCTTGTTTTGTTTTGTTTTGTTTTTGAGACAGGGTCTTATTTTGTAGTTTAGGCTGGCCCTGAGCTCACTATGTAGCCCAGGCAAGCCTCCAACTCAGCAACCCTCCTGCCTCTTCCTCCCGAGTGCTTGGATTACAAGTGCTTGAGCCAGCAAGCCCAGCATTTGTGGTATGTGGTACTGATATGGTTACCAAGGATTGAACCAAGGACCTTGCACTTGCTAGGCAGGCGACAGAACCACTGAGCTAAATATCTCTGGCCCAAGGACAGTTGTACTTTTGGTGACAATCCTGCACTACCAGTATTGATTTTGTTGAACAAAATTTTTGGTTCTGGGATGGAGAGATTTTTCAAGTTGATTCCCCTGTTCTTTTTTTTGGTTTTCTTTTGTTTTTGTTTTTGTTTTTTGAGGCAGGGTTTCACTTTGCAGTTCAGGCTGGCCCTGAGCTCACTATGTAGGCCAGGCCAGCCTTGAACTCAGAAATCCTCCTGCCTCTGCCTCCAGAGTGCTAGAATTACAGAGTGAGCCATCACACCCAGCTTCCATGTTCTTTTGACAAATCATTAACATTTTGAAATCAGCCATATACCAATAAAAGAAATTTTTACCCTTCTACCCTTGCCAATTGTATTAATTATATGCTAACCTGAGATATTGATTCCATCTTCGTTTCTTCAGTAGCAGCAGGGAAAGAACAAGCTGAAGCACAGAAATAATGAATAAAAGAACTTTCTTTTGAAGAAAGGTTCTGAAACAAAGGAAATGCCTGAACCCAAGACAATGGATAAGAAAGCTCTAATTCTCCATTGGTTGTACTTATTTCCAACATAATATCATTCAATCTCAATTCATCCCTTTGTGAAATGGGATTGTTTAGCTCCAGGAAAATGAATTCACTGGATTTTGCTATAAAAGAAAAAAAATAAATTTTTATTACTAGTATTATTTTTCAAAGGGATTATAATTAACTCACTTATGAGTAACATTAAGATTGATATAAAACCCAACAAAGTATTTCATATGTTAAGTAATAATCCAGGCAAAAAAAAAAACCTCAAAATAGGTCACTAGTAACTTACAACCCAACTTGTAATTTTTAGATTCCTATACTACTGCCCTAGAATGGAAATTACACAATGGTACTGACTACTGTATTTCCAATGTCTGGCATTCAGTACATGCTAGTAATCACTTATTAATGAATGTGTAAGTGAATGAATAATAATTAACAAGTACTTATTTTTTTCTATCCTCCAGTGAGTAAATCTTTCAACTAAAAAAGTACAGTAATTAAACACTGTCTTCATCAACTTCTTTCATCAATCACTTCAACAGTGTTCTCAAAAGACATTATTTCCCCACAAAATTATAAATAGCTCTTTATATTTCCAAATTTCCTGCTAGTTAATCATGAATTTGCCCATTAGAAGTAATTAGGACAGAAAAACCAGGAATTATAAAAGTACAAAATTTAACTCACTGTCAACTACATTTAATGTGTAAGAAAGTAGGGGGGTAAAAATAAAGAGATCAAAGAGATAAGAATGAACCTTACTAATTTCTTATACCTAATTCTAATCCAGATTCCATTAGGAACTAGAAACTAAAGAAGGTGGGAAAATCTCAAGATGTGTGTATGTACAAAAGCATCATGGACACACACAGAAAAGTATTCAACTCAGAGGCATGATTTATGAATATTCTGGGGTTTTTTTAAATTTAAAAAATAAGGTTCAAGTAGAGACATTTATATTTAACTACCACTAATAAACTTCACATTTCATTATGAAACAAGAGCAAGACACATGAAAAAGGAAGTCAAGGATAAAAACAATTTAAGAGCACAGGAACTTTTTGTTCTCTAGGTAAATGACATTTAAGACTTTTAAAGGAATGCTTTAAATAAATTATTCTAGAAAATCATTCCACTTGGTTGAATAAAATTATCAGAAAAAATCAAGTGAATCAACAAATTATGGATAAAATTATTTTTGAATCAATGAAATTGTTTCAGTTCTATTCAATGAAATAATTATGCTCTATTAAATTATTTTAGAAAAATTATTTATTTTATCCTGATATTTAGAAATTATTTTATACTCACATTGCTGGCTTAAAATAGAGTTTTCTAATTGGGTCTCAATCTCTTGAAGATAATTTGAAGAGACCCACAGGAAAAGAATAGCATGATTCCTTTTACTGTCATCATCATCCTTACTTTTCCATAACCCAAACCTTTTTAAATATGTGGTATCCACTAGCAATGAAACCTCATTCAGGGACACTGAAACAAATAAAAGATAACAGTTTAAAAATTAATCTATTTTTAAAATATAGCATTTATGTACCATATTATACTTCTGAATACACAGCAGTTTTCCAAAAGAGTTATATGCAAAGTTTTTCAGAAATATATATCCAATATATTTTATTAAACTTGACAATATACTTCACACAGTTTTGTTTTTTGGGGGATTTTATATTTTTTGGTTTTTTGGTTTTTTTTGAGACAGGGTCTCACTTTGTAGTTCAGGCTGGCCCTGAGCTCACTATGTAGCCCAGGCAAGCTTCGAACTCAGCAAACCTCCTGCCTCTGCCTCCTGAGTGCTGGAATCACAGGTGTGAGCCACCACGTCCAATATCAGGATCATTGTATGTGGTTACCGGGATCAAACCAGGGACCATGTGCTTGATAGGCAGGCGCTGGAACCACTGAGCTAAATCTACGACCCCACACAGTTTTACTAGAGTAAAAATATACTACAAACTAGGGAGGGCTAAATATTACATAATAATTCAATAGAGAGATTTAGAGTCACATACATAATTTCACTTATATAAAGAAAAGGAAAATGTAAGCCTAATTTTTCCATAGCAGAAAAACTTTATGCAGAAGAGACTTCTCACTGGGCATTCTGGTATCATTAGAAAAAAAGAAAAAAATATTATCGGTGCAGAAAACTAAACATAGCACAATTTTGAAATTGTTATATTTTTATCTTGTCTATGTTGGTCATACTGTTAATCAACAGATCACTTTTTATTCAGATTTCTTATAAAACACCTTTATCTCACTATATAGATAAGCCATGATGAAAGGATTCCTAAGAATAGCATGAAGCTTTCAATGATCTAATGTATTTCTTTTAAAATTCTTCCAGGTTGATGCTGAGTAGAGGTCAGCATCAAAATACAATCTTAGGTGTGTAGGCACAGAGGTTCACACATGTAATACCAGCACTTAAAGACTGAGTGGAGGTGGTTCAACTTGTGACAAAGGCAAAGGCCTACAGATAATCACACCAAGAATGCATCATTGAAAAGCAAACACTAACAAGTCTCCATTCTAGCTAAAAAGGCTTATTTCACTATAATCAATCACAAACCTCAGCACAAAACAAAGCAAACAATAAAAACATGAGAAGATAAGATAACAATTGCCTCTAAATTCTCCCCAACTCCTCCAAAGCTGATGCATGGGGCATTAAAAGGGAGGAAAACAAGAGCTGAATTATTCAAATAAATGAGATTTTAAAATAGATTTTAAATGAGATTTTAAAATGAGATTTTAATAACAATCATCAAGCTTAAAGAAGATATAAACAGATAACAGAATAAACAAAACTGAGTTTACAGAAGATAGTAATAAAAAAATAGATGAGTTAAACAAAATGTCACAAAACACGAATGACCAGTTTAGCAAAGAATGTGACTCCATGAAAAGAAATAAAGGATGGAGCCAGGGTAGCTCAGTGACACAATGCCTGCCTGGCAAGCGTGAGGTTCTGAGTTTGATACCTGGTGCAAAAAAAAATTATATATATATAATATATATTATATAATATATATATTATATATATAAATTATATATATAATATATATAATATATATTATATATATAAATTATATATATATATCAAAAAGACTAAAATTTGGCCCGGAGGGTTAGCTCAGTGGTTCCGGTGCCTGCCGCGCAAGCACAAGGTCCTGAGTTCGATCCCCGATAACCACATAGAATGCTGGGCATGGAGACACGCCCACCAGCAATCTACACCACATACCACAATGCCGGACGTGGTGGCTCACGCCTGTAATCCCAGCACTCAGGAGGCAGAGACAGGAAGATTGCTGAGTTCGCGGCAGCTTGCCTGGGCACCACAGTGAGCTCAGGGCCAGCCTGAACTACAAAGCGAGACCCTGTCTCAAAAAAAAAAAAAAAAAAAAGAGACTAAAATTTGAAGTTTGGGCAACACAAGTGACCAATGTGAGAATAGTGTCAGAACTAGAGGGTAGGGTTCATGCCAGTGACTAATTACTCAGATACCTTGAAAATATAAAATATTTATCCAAAGACTGCTAGATAACACAAAGAAAACTAATCTAAAATTAATTAGAACTAGGAAAAACTCAGAAGATAGCTCAAATGCCATAAAACTCTGTTATAAATGAGGGGCCAGGGATTTAAGTCAGTGGCTATGGCAACTGGCTCACAAGTGCAAGGTCCCAAGTTCAATCCCTGGTACCACAAAAATAAATAAATAAATAAATAAATAAATAAATAAATAAATAAATAAATAAATAAATAAATATAAATAAATAAATAAAAATAAAGAATAGCTAAAAACTTTCCAATAAAGTAAAAAAATTAAAAATGCATATAAACAAAATGCCCACCAACTGGAGAGTGTATAAAGATGTGGGTTTTTTTTAAAAAATGGAGTATAATTCTGCCATAAAGAATGACAAGATCGATTCATTTATGTGCAAATGGAGACACCTAGAGGATACACTAAGTGAAATAAATAGATTACAGATAGGCAAATACCAGATCTTATCTTTGATATGAGCACCTGTAGATGCAAATGAGCTCTAGAAAGTATGACAGTTTTTGTAGAATAGGAAACTTCCATAGGAAATTTGGTGTGGGAATGTAATGAGGGAAGGAATAAATATGATTCGGAAATAAAAGAGCATGTATATAGGGGGTGGGGAGGTGTGGGTGGGTAGGGATATGGGTAAAAATGAGAATTAACTGTGTCATATACTGGTACAGATTCCCCAATGTTATATGTGATTGTGAGATGTATATAAATTGTACCAATAAAGAATTTTTAAAAAAAGAATTGAGAAGTGCTGGGCGTGGTGGCTCACGCCTGTAATCCCAGCACTCGGGAGGCAGAGGCAGGAGGATTGCTGAGTTCCAGGCTTGCCTGGGCTACATAGTGATCTCAGGGCCAGCCTGAACTACAAAGCAAGACCCTGTCTCAAAAAAAGGGGGGCTGCAGGACAAGCCTAAATAACCTAGATACATCTCAAGTTTCAAGAAAAACAGGAACAATCCAAATTCAAAGCTAGTACAACAAAAGGATACTACAAAGATCAGAGCAGAAATTAATGAAATTGAGACTAAAACACAATACAGTAAAACCTCAGTTCATAAGCACTTCTGTGCATAAATAATTCAGTTCCCAAATACAAGTGCTCAGGAAAATTTTGCTTCCACAATCACGCACTCCACATCAGGTGACAAGCACAACCACAGCCACCTGCCCTGGAATCACAGTGCAAATTAAGTTTGTGAACCAAGATACCACAATACAAAAACATGAACAAATCAAAAAGCTGATTCTGTGAAAGAATAAATAAAAAAAACTGAGCCGACCTTACCCTAAAATGAAAAGATACACATCACTGCAATTAGAAATGAAAAATATGAAATCACAATGGACTCTATTGAAATCCAGAAGGTTATTAGCAGCTACTTCACAAACCTGTACAGTAATAAAGTGGAGAAATCAAAAAGAATGGATAGATTACTAGATACAGAGGAGGTGCCAAAACTGAATAAAGATTTTAAAACCCCAAATAATTCAATCACATCCAAAGAAACTGAAGCAATAATTTTTTTAAAACTATCCCTGGGCCAGGGATATAGCTCAATGTTCCGGTGACTCCCTTGCAAGCTCAAGGTCCAGAGTTCAATCCCTAATAACACACACCACAGTGCAGGGCATGGTGTCTCACACCTGTAATCCCAGCGTTCAGGAGGCAGAGACAGGAAGATTGCTGAGTTCGAAGCTTGCCTGCTACACAGTGAGATCAGGGCCAGCATGAACTACAAAGCGAAGCCCTGTCTCCAAAAAAAAAAAAGAAGATGAATTCACTGACAAATTTTACAATAACTTCATGGATAATCTAATGCCAATATTCTTCAACCTTTTTTTTCCCCTTAGAACTGGAGATTGAACTCAAGACCTTAAACTTGTCAGGCATAAGGCAGCACCAATGAGTTACAGCCCTGGTCCTCAAACTCTTTAATGAAACTCAAAGAGATAGTGTACTACCATCTAATCCCTGGAAGCTATCATTACCCTGATTCCGAAACCAGAGAACGACCAAACCATAAAAGAGATGAACAGGTAAAGCTGTTTAATGAACATAGTTTTTTTTCATATTTAATTAAAATCCTCATCAAAATACTGATAAATAGAATGCAAAAATCATCAAAAATATCATCCATTATGACCACGTAGGATTCATTTGAAGAATACAGGAATGGTTCAAAATACACAGATCACTAAATGCAATGAACCACATAAACAGAAAGAAGGACAAAAATAACATGACCATCCCAATAGGGAAGGTCAAGCCTCCCTACTGGAGGAAAAAGCCTTTGAGAAAATCCAGCATCCATTCACGAAGAAAAAAACTGTGACCATAAATAGATATACAAGGACCTTATCATAATATGATTAAAAGTCATGATAAACACATTACAAACAACATGTTAAATGGGGAAGAGTGCTCACTTCAGCAGCACACATACTAAAATTAGAACAATACTGAGAATATTAGCATCACTCCTGCACAGGGGTGACACACAAATTCATGAAGCATTCCACATTTTTAAAAAAGGAGACCTGGGCATGGTGGCTCACATAATCCCGGCACTCAGGAGGCAGAGGCACGAACACTGCCATGAGTTTGGGGCTAGTCTGGGCTACATAGTGAGTTCAGGGCCAGCCTGAAGTACGAAGAGAAACCTTGTCTCAAAAAAAAACTATAAAAGGAGACAGACAAACTGAAAACTAGTTTAAAGAAGTCCTTTTATCTAGTCTAATGTGAAGAAAGCAAGCAGGAAAACAGCTGTCAGTTAAATATAAAACCAAAATGAGTCCCCATCATCAACACTTCTTATTAGTACTCCTGTCTACATTATCTCGGGACACCTGGCTTTTCAAAGTAGGAGACTGGAGTCAGCTGTAAATTCATAAGAAATGCAAACAATTGGGAGAACCCTGGATCTCAGTTTAACAGACTCTCATTGGACAGTTAATTATGAACATTAAAGTTTGAAAATCATATTATTGTAAGTATCCAAATACTTGATTAATCAGTCATCTTTACATTCCCAAGCCAAATTCTTCATATAGTAACTCTCTCATTCTGAAAACTGGCAATAAAACTGATGACAAAATAAAATATTTAGAAAAGTGGTGAGGACCCTCCCAAAAAACTGCTGATTCTTTTTCCTCATGTAGCTCACACTCCACATCCACTTTTTCATTCCTTTTTGCTTAGTAACAAACTTTTTTTTTTTATGGAAAGCAAAGCACTGAGCTTTGAAAGAACCTTTTTTTTTTTTTTTTTTTTTTAGACAGGGTCTTGCTTTTTAGTTCAGGCTGGGTCTGAGCCCACTATGTAGCCCAGGCAAACCTCGAATTCAGCAACCCTCCTGAGTACTGGGATTATAGGTGTGAGTCACCACGCCCAGCATTGTGGGGTGTGGTACTGATTGCTGGTGGGCATGAGTCACCATGCCCTATATCATATCTTTGTATATGTTTACTGAGATTTAACCAGGGACTTTGTGCTTGCTAGGCAGGCAGTAGAACCACTGAGATAAATCTCCAGC
>PVIC010022974.1:0-27219 GCA_004025085.1 Thryonomys swinderianus | reverse complement strand
TTAATTATATTGTCTGGTAAGTACCACCAAGACCTTTCCTATTATCTATCTTCTAGTTTAGAGGTGATACAAAAGCCCTATCTTGGTATTATTATCTGATCTGCCCATTTAATTGATCATATTGATTATGCTGAGATCAAAGAAGATAATACACATGAAAATTCTTTATAAAATTTGAAGAACTCTTTAAATATATACATATGCTAATTGAACAGGAGCTTTCTTATATTGTTACCCAGAATGAGGAGATATTTATCTTGAAAGAAGGGGAAAAAGAAGCTCCTTGACTTGTCCAGAGGCTGGAATTGTATGACCTTTTTGGCTGACCTTTTAGGAAATATTTAAGGAAATGTTAATACACGCACAGTTGTACAAGCGTCTTGCTGAGTTTCAGGCTTTTAGTGAATATCCTATAGAGCTCATCACATCTAGACATTAAAGACAATATAAGAAAGAGAAGACGAAGCTCTTCATTCCTTTTTGATACACAGCAAGATACTGAGCTTAATGTTCAAAGATTCCTGGCAATAGATGCTGCACTTTGTATCATTTTAAAATTTCTTTGGTTGCACAGTGCATTAAAAAATATCACTGAAACTATTTAATCTATCTGTTTGGACAGAACTGTTGTTATTCTTACTAATTCTCCATTCATTCTCATCAAACAAAAATCACTTTTGCCAACTTCCTCCCTCTTGGAAGCTTAGCTTCTTTTTGCTTATGCACAATATCAAGTAAGACAGTATGTTACAATGGTTTTGTTAAATATAAATGATTGTAAATGACCAAAATAGCAAAAACGGTGACAATGAAGTTTGCTGAACTTTAAACCAGAAGATTCCACGTCAATCATAATTCTGCAAAGCCTTTAAGACGGTCAGAACATGAACATGATTTAATGTCATGTGGGGTTATATATATCCATTTGGCAGCGAATGTCAAAGTATATTCCAATTCTGACAAAATTTGACTTTTGGCATCAAAGAATTAATAGCATTGTGTTCAGTGAAGAAGCAATTTATGCACTGATGCTTTTCCATGGAGTTTTCTCTTCCTGTTAAATCAGCTGTTCACACACACACACACACACACACACACACACACACACACACAGAGTATCACCTGCACTTGTCACATCACATGATTCTATGCTCAGACAACCTCTGAAATTCATAGCATTTTTCCGGTGTCACATATTACATGTCACACCAGCTGCTACTTCGATACTTTTTTCCTCCGATATTTCGATATTTTAATGGGCAAACTTGAGTAATATATTTCCCAATTTCAAACCCTTCAGCACTGACAGACCAAAACTCCTGAGGATATAAACTAATGCAAAAGGTTCCAGTAGAGCTGAGCATCTTTAGCTCTGGTCTATCAGTGTCAAGTCCTCAAGCTCTTGAGAAATAATTTTACTTATTAAAACACATTCGCCCTCAAAAGTACTGTAGGGAAAACGAAGTTCTCAGTGACCTCACAGAAAATTGTTGAATTAAGGTGAGAAGTCTACATATCTCCTCCATTTTAAAGTCTAGTGAAAGTATAATTAATGTGCCAAAAAGAGCTCTTCTGTTTGTTCATAGATTTGAATTACTGAACTGAACTTGTACCTTGGGAATATGTTCTAAACACATGGCTTCCCGGGTTTTTTTCTTCTTCTTCTCAAAAAATAAAGATAGACAATGCTAACAGGTTGAATTAAATAATGTTGCATACATTTGCAGGTTTTCGGTCGATGTCTTAGAATTCTTTAAGAGTATCATATCTTGGGAATTCTGCAGATCTGAAATAGAAACTGATCCACTGGTGTAGTTGTGAGAAACTCTTTAAATGTCTGAAAAACTACTGTGCACAGAGAGTTGTCTTAAAGATTTTAAAGAACTGGACAAGACTGTCACTCAAGTGAGAGGTATCTCCAGTTGATGTTAATGTAAAAGAAATAACTATTTCCAAAATTATTGTTTCCTTGTTGATTTTATATCATTCTTTACCTAAGCATTGTATCCTTTAGTGAGTCATTCATGAAAATCATCACTGAAACAAAAGCCTTTTAAAAATATGTCATATTACTTAGATCTGTGTATTTCTATCACAATAATCATCCTTTTCTTAACAAGTAATGAGTGTTAAAACTTAGCAATGTGCCAAGTACAAGGTCTATAACAGATAAAAAATAATTTCACTTATTAAGATAAAACAATATCAGGTTAAAGAAGTTTCAGAGTGAGAGTACTAGGAAAGGTAACACTAATTTAGGGATTTGATGAGTTATATGTTTCTGAAAATATTGTCTTTATTTGTTGATGCCAGCTCCTAACCATCAGGCTGCAATAGCTCAGTGCAATAGAGTAGACAAGTGTGTATGGAAAAGTCCAAAGAGCACTCAAAACACTCCATCCACCCATTCTGATGTCCCACAAAGGCCTACAATTTGTCAAATCTCCCCAGTTGGGTGTGGTTGTGTGCAGGAGATGTTGGTTAGTACTAATTTATTCTAAGGAAATTATCATAAATATTCAGAGTTAATTGGAAGAAATTGCAGTACAGCATTGTTTATAACAGCAAAAATTAGACAAAATTTAAGTAAACCTTGTAGAGACAGGAAAGGTATCCAAGGATGTGAGATGATATCACAGGAAGAAGAAGTAAAAATGATAAGATGTAATATGAACATGGACCAATTCCTTAAGATGAATGTAATTACTAGGTGTCATAAATATATACTGATAAAAAGAAAAGAGAAGTTTGAATATTAGATGCTTTATTCAAAAAGCAATATTATAACATGATGTCGTTAAAAAGTATTCAGAATACATGAGAAAATTTAGCAAATAATATATACAAACATATCTTTAAATTTGATTTATATACTAAACTAGTATTTTCTAAGTTGCATTTTTTTTCACTTTGTAGTCGAAAAAAATGATTTAGACAATTTTCTTATGGAATTAACACTAGCTAACACAAATTTCAAAGTCTTAATAGCCAAGTGTTATACCATTTACATTTCTTGCATTATTATTATTTTGACAGGCACTTACTGAAAACACATTTGCTCAAAGTGGAGAAAAGAAACTCTAGTAGAAAAATGTCTGGCTCCTTATCCACCAGTTGGTGAAAATGACTGGAAGGAGCTCTTGGAAACCTCTCCAAAGACTTTATTGTATGCTTGTTCTCAGCACTATGGTTTGGATATATTTGTCCCCTAAATGTTTGTACAAGAGGCGTGGCCTCCAGAGTGGTGGCATTGGGGTTGGGGATCCTTTGAGAGCTGGGTTTAATATAGAAGGTCATGAGGCTCTACCCTCGTGAACTGACTAATGTTGATCTCACAAAGTGGGTTGGGTCTCTCATAGGGAATTCTTTCTCACAAAGGCACACTGTTAGAATGTACAGCCATTCCTCATGATTGGTCTCTTTGGGATATAGCAACTTCCCTTCCTGGCTTCTTCACATGTAATGTAGCCAAGAGTTTCCTTGCTAGGACAGCAATGTCATGCTATTTGGACCAGAATTTTTAGCCCAATCAGCCTCTTTAATATGAAGTCAAGTCTTAGTATTTTATTATAGCAGCATAAATGCAACTGAAACACTGAGTCACCAGTGTTTATACTTTATGAATATTTAAACTATGAAGAAAGAAATGTGAAAGAAAATGTTTGAATTATGATAACAACATGAGTTCCCCAGATAAGCACAGTTGGTATAGATGAAGGTTGTTTTTGGAGAGGAAGTATTGCAGATGCAAAATAAGAATTTGTTCTACCCCAAAAAGTTCACCCCTGATTTTAAGTATGCATTGCCTCTAAATTTTATCACGTTTTATCCCCCAATTTATTTTTTATGTAACAAATATAGCAAAATAGAAAAATATAATATTTTACTAGTTAGCTTCAGCTGTATATTTAGGGATGTCCTGATTTAAGTCATTATCATATGTCACTATCGATAGACACTTGGACGAAAGCAACAAAGAAAGAGTAGGGATCTGAGGCTATCTAATCTCACATAAAGGAGTTGTATCTGGTTTAGAAATAGATAATTCTCTATGTTCTGACAATCATCTATCCGATTCAATCAAGCAATAAATCTGGGAGACCTGGAATACAAAGATTATAAGCTATAAACCTCAAGAAGTATCAGTGCATCATAACCTATAATGTAATTTGTAGCTAGTTACTGGAAACATTAAAACCTAATTAGGGATGGTTTTCTCTTGCAGAATTAGAAAGTTAGTGTAAGACTTGAAAACTTTGCCTACTTTTCTGGAACATAGTAAAGCATACACACAGCTTCTGTTATTGCTGCCGATTAACCAAGCAGTAAACCTGAAAACAGAGGCACATGTTACTACAGCAGCATCCTCCACTGTAGAATTGTGTATTTATCAGTCTTGCCATTGCTAGTGCAAAATACCAGACACCCACAATTTAAACTAGAAAACTTTTATTTTGCACTCATGGTTGCAGAGATTTTAGTCCATAATTACTTGGCCACAAGGCAAGAAGAAGCAATGAGAGAGCATGGAGAGCAAAGCTGCTCTCCTCACTTCGGGGCAGCTGTGAAGCAAAGGAGGTCGGAAAACGTCCCACAGAGGACAGGATTAGGATGATAGATGTCCCAACCCAACACAGCCAGGGACATGCTTCACTCTCTTGTTAGGCATCTCTAACCCTAGTGAAGTTGACAGTGACAATTAAATTAAATTAAATTAAATACAATTACAATTACCTTCCATGCAGAAGGTATCACTACCAAATCAGATTATTTCTGAGTCTGTGTATTTCACTGCATAATGGTCACATCACATACTTTTTTGGCATTCATTTTGCTTGATTCTTGTCAAGATCTATGTCCTACAAGTGCTATATTGAATCTTCTTATATAAATCAATTTAAATTGAATCTCTTATTTTTGTGGCAATGGGAATTGGATCTAGAGCCTCATGTATACTATGTGCATGCTCTCCCAGTGAGCTAAATGCTCCATCCAAATCACTTTTCCATCTTGGCTGTATCCAGAGAAATATCCATGAAATCATGACTTAGATGAGCAAGTTGAACTTCCTGATACAATTTAAATAAACACAAATATTAACAGCTTTAAAAATGTCCATTAGTGTACCATTAGAAAGGCTGCATCATAGTCTATGAGTAGGTGTAGGAATGAAAGTCTCAGAGACACCATGCTTGTATTTAAAATCTAGTTCCACAATTTTGGATAAGAACTTGTGTTTCAGCTTCCCTCTCTGTATTTACTTTCCAGATTTGTTCTG
This sequence comes from Thryonomys swinderianus, assembly GCA_004025085.1. Classification (NCBI taxonomy): domain Eukaryota; kingdom Metazoa; phylum Chordata; class Mammalia; order Rodentia; family Thryonomyidae; genus Thryonomys; species Thryonomys swinderianus. The sequence continues at coordinate 21,941 of PVIC010022974.1, read as the reverse complement.
ACACATACATGATTTCACATGAGAAATAATTTATGGTGAAATAAGGTTTTTCTAAATATTACCTGGTCATACCCATCATTATATGAAAACTTGAAGATATTCCAGGAGCTAGTCAGCAACACTGCCCTTTGAAGGTATTATTTATTTACAGCCACGAAGGCAGTGTTCACAAAGATGCTGGGTTTTCTGATATATTCAAAAAAAATGTGTTGGGACCTTATCATCTGAAAGACTCTGACCCAGGAGGGATACATACCACTCCAGGTGGCTGGTGGCAAGGTCAGAGAAGCTAAACATACCTTCTTCTGATTGCAGATAATAAAATGAGAGATGCCTCAAATGATGATGGACTCTGGAAGAGGTCACCAAATAGAAAGCTTCCTGTTCTTTTACTGATTTAAAATGGAGAAAATGCAGAATGTGTTTAACAAAATGACCTATGCTATAGTCATAAGCTGATTTATAGGATGCGTAAAACCTGAGACCCAATCCTTCTGTTTGTGACGCCTTCTTTGTTTATTTCTCCATTCACAGTTGCAGCTGATGGTGTAAATGTAGCATATTCCTGCCTAAGGCCAAACTCCTAATGCGCTGGTGTTTGTTAACATCATTGACTCACTGAGTTACTTAGCTTTAAAGTATAATTTTCTGTGTTTGAATATCAGGGTCCAGACACAACAAAATGTAATCTCAAATCTCATTTGTATTTGAAAGTGAAATTGTATAGACAATAAATGTGATCCTCTGTATGTTCAAGCTTTCTGAAGAAAGATGCTGACTGGTGAAGTGAACCCTTAGGTGGCAATTCTATTTCCAGTAAAACATTATTGTTTGCAAACAGCATTCCTAATTTTGATTAGTCATAAGAGAAAACATACACGGAAGCACAGTAAGCTATAGTTCTTAAGAATCTGAGGAAGGCCAAGGAATAGCCAGCCTCTCATTCTATTGGTCTTTCTCAACAGGTCCACAGAGGGTCTTACTTAATTTGAATGCGCTATGTACCGTGTTTTCCTCTTAGGCACTTTGCGTGCCCTATAATCTCCAAAAGTGACCACTTTTAGAGCACATTTTTTAATAGATGATATAAGAAGTACATCTCTGACTATTTGAGGCTACAAAAATATTGATTGAAAAACACATAGAATTCAGACACTGTTTTAAACCTAGAATCTATAAACAAAAGAAATGCAGTCTTCACTGTTATGAAATTCAATATCCGGTGGGAAATCCACATCATAGACTATTACAGAGATTCACATGGTATAATTATGAAAACAGAACACTCTAACAGAATAAAATAAAGATCTAACCTAGATGCGCATAAGGTTGGGTGGCAGAGGAGGTTAAAGAATGTCTCCAAGAAAGGCCAGTTAAGCTGGACAAATGCTAGTGGGAAGAACTTCCCAGGTACAGGAAATTGCATTTCCCTATTTTGTTTTGCAGCTTTCTATTCCCCTTTGTAACATTAACACAGCAGTGACTAAATAGTCATTTGTGAAATGCTGGCTCTCTCACTGGACTGTAAACTCTTAGGAGACAGCGATAGGACCTGCCGTCTGTGCTGCTCCTTCCTTCACACTGAGCCCCGTGAGAGCCTGACCCGCAGTGCACGCTGACGGAGGTGTGCAGACAGGCCAGAGGGCTGAGCGTCAGCAAGAGGGGTGCAGCCACGTCGCTTGTAATCAGTCCTGAAACTCTACTGCGATGAGTGCAGTGCAATTAGCTCCTCCTGGGCCATTTAAAAAATTTAAAGTGTACCTCCTGAGGGAAACTGAGACCTTTAAACTGAAGAGAGATCAGCAGCTATGAATAGTCATTCCAAACAGATATATCATATTGTTTCTGCTGTTACCAATATCCTGCATGTAGTAAACACTCAAAATTTGTGCAATGAATAATAACATATTAATTATTGGAAAATCATTATAGCTATGTTTAGTTGCACCCATTTCTTTACTCAACAATATTTATTGACAGCATACCAGGTACCTGAGATTTTGGTAGGAGCCAAGAACACATAATCTATCTCAAAGAGCTTCAGTGCTGAAAAGAGAAAAACTACAATTTACAGGTGCTGAAGGGTGAAAATGACTGAGTTAGGAATGAAAAGTAGCCAGGGTAGTTTGCAAAGTGCAGAGTGGGTAGGCAACTAATCACTTTGTCCAGAAGTACTGATAGTTGCTATGCTGCTTAGATCAATAGGACTTTGCCCAGATATGCAAGGGAAAGAAAGTGTATTCATAGCAGCTACTTAAAATTTTACCCACTGATTGTGAGGACTAAATCCCTTGGCTGCTCAGCCTTTTCAGCCATATGGGGATTGTCTACCCAAAATGATATGTGCTATTTAATTTTTCAGGCAAAGTTATTTTACACTTTATAGATTGCTGAGTGTGCATTAAAACTGAACACAGGGGCCCTAGCTCACTTGATACATAATTAAAAGAGGAGAATTGAAGATAGAAATGTATTCCTTAGAAGAAAGCATTTTTTTTTGTCTGTTTTTACTTCCCAAGGATATGTGCTTTCTTTTAGACCTGAATATTTTAGGAAGTTTTGTTCACAGAGGATAATTTTTAAAACAACAACAGTAACTTGAAATTCACTCATGATCTTGAAATGTGGCAAATATGGCAGAAATGAGTCAACATGACTGAGGCCTATTTGTTGTGGATTGCTAATTAGTATAATTATTAACATTCTGAGAATTGCAAAGCAGGAAATTTTCACCCTGACTGCTTATCAGTCGCATGATAGTACTAAATTAAAATAACAGCCACAGAATAAACAGCAGAACATTGTACAAAATTTCTCAAGAACAATCTATTACACAATCATAGAAGTTGCTCAGCAATGCAGATTGCCATTTTACTCCTTTTCTATAAAATATTTTTCAGAAATGTCAGAGGAAGGGCTTTGTAAAGAGGAAGATCTATGAGCGCCTATATTCAATTCTTTCCAGAACACGGTGCAAGAACGTATCTTCAATACATAGCCTTTCTACTCAGCTTCCCAAATCTTTTATTAAATATAATCTTTCTTCTCTTTATTACTCACACAAAAGCTGAGAATTTTATTACAAAGAAAGCAATATATTCTAAGCAGAAGAAAATTCATAGAAATATCCAGGCATGTTGAGGATTATAAAGAATTTTTACTTATGCATTTGAAAAAAAAAGAAAAGAAAAAAAGAGAAAAGGAAAAAACCACATTTATACCAAAAATCCTCGGGCAAAAACTTAGAAATTACACTCTGGGGGGCCGGAGGGTTAGCTCAGTGGTTCCGGCGCCTGCCTCGCAAGCGCAAGGTCCTGAGTTCGATCCCCGGAAACCACGTACAATGCTGGGCGTGGAGACTCAGCCCACCAGCAATCAACACCGCATACCACAATGCCAGGCGTGGTGGCTCATGCCTGTAATCCCAGCACTCGGGAGGCAGAGACAAGAGGATTGCTGAGTTCGTGGCAGCTTGCCTGGGCACCATAGTGAGCTCAGGGCCAGCCTGAACTACAAAGCGAGACCCTGTCTCCAAAAAAAAAAGCAAAAAAAAAGAAATTACACTCTGATATTCAATTCAGAATTACTGCCTAAAATTAATACTTATCCTGGAGCCAAGAATTGAATCAAACCCAGAAAGGAAGACTGGTTTGGAGTATCTTTCATTTAAATAGAAAAAATACACTCAAAGCGGCATTTTTTCTATTTTGTTGAAGCTTTTCTTGAACTAAATCCAGCAAAAAGAATTACAAAGGTTTCAGTTAATGAAGTTGATACCATTCACATCATATCTGTGTCCCAAGAAAATAGAGATGAGATTTCTCAAAATTGTAGCTATTGCTTTATAAAAGAGTATGTCATATGAAAACAAGGTGACACAGATCCCTAAAAAAGCCTTTCACTTCATGTGTATGTATACAATATGAATTTAATATTCTAATACGAATTTTAAGTATGGACCTGGGAAATAACTAATAAAAATATAGCACTTAGGAACTGCGAATAAGCCTTCAACTTCTATAGTTACACCTGAAAGATGCCATATATAATGAAATTAATTCTAAATTTCAAAGTTGAGCTTTGCAGACCAATTACAGCCACATCATGGAGTTTGACAGCAACCATGTAATGGGAAGAAGATGGTGGAACAGACAATGCCAGCAGTTAAACTTCTCCAGAACAAATTCTGGAAAACAATAGCTTGGTCGGGACTCAAAATGAGTGGAAGTCACCTAGGAACCAGGAGGGAACCAACAAAGAAAAATAAAATAGAATTAAATGATACAGAAAAAACAGATCACACAGTGGGAGAGGTGAACCCTCGCAGCACTTCCTGGGTAACAGCCAGAGGGGAAGCAAAGGGAAACTAGCCATTTTTGGCTCTTAGAGAATTGAAGAAGTGCATTCGGACTGAAAACATCCTTGGCAGTTGGAACCAGCCATGAAAACATGGGCCCCTGTTTCCAAAGTGGCCTTCTCCAGTCAATAGTAAGTTACCTTGGTACAGCACCCACAGACACAGTTGTGGAGCAAGACCTAGCAGGGATTCCTGTGAAGAGAATATCTGAGTGTTTGAACCATGATCCCAGAGCAGTCTTTTGGCCCCAAACCACTGCACACTGCCAGGTTCCCAGAGTGCATGAGGGGAAAACAGGCACAGCAGACAGCTGGCAGTTGGAAAACAGACTGAAGGGCGTCCCACTGAGGGGCGGGGCTTGATGATCACTGAGCCAGTTCCTTAGGTCAGACTAGGGAACAGAAAAAGTGGATGTGAATGGAACCTCTGAAGTAAGTCCTAGACTCCCATGAGCCAGGACAGCACAATGCCAATTAATAAATACATATATAGAGATGAGACTTAGAGAAAAACCTGAGCTTAGAGAAAAACCTGGGCCGTATCAGTGCTGCTCTAGGCAGCAAAGATGAAAATCCCTGAGCTTGCCACACTATGTTCTGGTGCATCAGGAGTAACAAGTATTACAGGTTACTCAGAGGGCAGAGGGTTCAATACATCCTAGAACAATGAGGAATTTACATTGAGTAGGATGTCTTTACCTGGTATAATTCTGCCCTGGAACATCACAGCCTTATTGGGCCCTTGAAGTTTTAGCTGCGACCACAGGGGAAAATGCAGTTAAGTCTCACTCAACATGTCACAGCTGGACTGGAGGCAGGAAAACTAGGCCTAATGATAATTTTAGTTGTGAAATGATTTTTTCCCCTGAATTATGTAGAATTGATCCTACTAAGAGTCCAGGTTCAGCCTGTGCTACACAGGACTGGAAGCTCACACTGGTGTTATGTTCTTACTGTAAGCAGATCTCTGCACGAAGCACCCACCTGTGGGCAAATCATCACCTTAGATTTCCAGCACAAACAGGCACATCCTGGCTTGTGCTGTCCTCCTTAACACTAGAATAAAAAAAAGAGCCATCCAATTAAATTAACAGAAACCTTTATCATTCGTTACTTGATTATATAATGGTACTTAGGTTTATCAACTTAATTTGTTTTATAATTTGGGGGAAGACTGCCGCATTTGTGTTTGTGTGAGAAAGATGGCAGCAGTCATAATTTGTCACCTAATGCAGAATTTGTGAACAGAAGCAAAAGTTTGCCAAATGCTTTTGTTTGCAAACCAAATTATTTGCAAACAGAAGCATTCATAACTGAGGCACTACTGTATTATTTTTTTCCTTTTTAATTTTTTTATTTTTTGCTCTTTTCCTCCTTCTGTATACTTCCCCACTTTATTCTATTACTTTATCCTTTTTCCTTTCATGAACATGTCTGTCCTTGGATGTGTGCTTCTCTTCCTCTTGCCTTTTCTCTTCCATTATAGTTTATAATGGGTAAAAAAATTCTGTTTCCCTTTTATATCTCTCATACTTTTATCCACAGCTCTTCACTGTCTTATATCTCCTGCTTCTTCTTTTTTCTCAATTTTTCTCTTCTTTCCTCTCCTCCTTATCATCTCCCTTTAATATTTTCACTAATATTTATATCAATCATAAAATCTTTCCCATTCCTTTTTCTCACTACCAACTTTATTCCCAGTTTTCTTGTTGCCCCATTCTAAATATCTAACACTATCATTAGGCTCTTTGCCCCCTCCCTCATTTTCACCTTTCCATACCCGCCGGGTGTGGTGGCTCACGCCTGTAATCCCAGCACTCGGGAGGCAGAGACAGGAGGATTGCTGAGTTCGAAGCTTGCCTAGGCTACATAGTGAGCTCAGAGCCCATACCCATAACAGAAGATTTTAAATTTATTTTTCAGTTTTGTCTTCTTTTCCCTCCTCTAACATTACACAGCCCCTAAACCCCTTTACGTAATAGATTCTATAAAATTACTGTTGAATGCTGTTTCTCACCACTAGAGGAGACATAGCTATGGTGTTTTGTTAATATTTACTGTGGACCAAGATTTGGGTTGTGATCATGCTCAACCTATAACTGTGAATTTCTTCTCTATGCTAAAGGGAATCTCAAAGCACTGTCACGTGGTACGGTATTTCTCAAAACCCTTGATAGATACTACCGTTATGGATTAGCCTGTTACTCCTATAACTGATTTGATTACATCAAAATAATCCTGACTCAGTGGGAAATTTTGGGCAGTGAGTCTGTCTGCTGAATACAGCACTGTACTCAAGGAGGGGGACAGGACGGGGACCTAACCCAAGAATACGAACTGCATGAGACTTTACAAGAATGCCTGCAACCTGACAGAAGGAAGTCCTGAGTCTGAGTCAGCGTCAGGACAGCCATGGAAGGACACGTATCTCATCTGAGTAAGAAGTACAAGGAAAGAGAATAACCAAGGATGTCAGCAGGGGACAAGAGGATGGACCTCTTGCAATAGAGAAGTACTCTGAGGGAAAAGCAGGGGGGTGGGGAGGAAAGAAGGAGAAAGACATAGAATAAAGAAATGCTATGTACAAGAACCTGGTAACCTCAGTTAATGTTAAGTATGACATGAACTAATATTAATAATATCAGGAAGAATGAAAAATGGATGGAGAAATTGGAGGGGGAGAGGAAAAAAGGGAAAGAGAAGGCTATTAAAAAAAAAAAAGCTGTGGCATGCATATGTAGCCATTCCCCAAAATGACTGTAAGCTACATGAAATCCAAACATGTGCTAATACAATAAAATTAAAAGTCAAAGCAATTTATATTTTCTTAACCACCATTTCATTTATTTATCCTTGCTTATTCCATATAGTACCTCTATGTGCTATATCTTATATATTAAAAAAGACAAAAAAAAGGCATAACCCATGCTTTCAAAGAAGTTTAATCTAGGAAATGTTCACATCTATTTTTTATAATAAGATAATGAAATTATTGGAAAGTGTAATTTGTATGGGAAACAATAGCATACTCACTCCATGAAGTAGCTAAATATATTTTTCCATTCTTGAGCTTCACAGCACAGGTTAACATGAAGGACGCAGAGCTTCTTCAGATTATAATTAGAGTTAGAGATTAGAACTATCAGTCAATCACAAAGGATCCAGAAATATTTGTTAGGTTAAATAAATATCATTAATAATAGTACAGTTTAAGGAAATAACTAACAGACAAATATTTGAGAAATGTAGAGACTTTAGGTAGGAACCTGAAAGATAAATCCAGTTAAACACTTCTCTGGCTATACTTGTGTAATACTTTATTTTTTAACATAAGAGTAGACCATAGTATCTTTTAAACTTTAATATAAATTTCATTTTATATATATATATATATATATATGATTTTTCATTCTGTCATGGATTTCATCTGCTTTCAACAAAATAGCTGTACTAGCTTTGTATATATCAATTTAAATAACTACTTTGGATATTATTGCAAACAAATACATGGCTTCCTTTTATCATTGTAGTCAAGTGGCTTGTGCTCAAAATAACCCTTTCTTAAAATCTAAAATATGAAGGTTATGATTATATTATACAACTTATTTCTAAAGACTTGGCTTACAACTTCAGTATAATTTATCACCTGAACCAATGTTGTTCACGGATTTCTTCATAAATTGATTCCTCTGGAAGATAGCCACTTAATCTACCCATGTACTGCATGCACTCAAGACAAGAGTTTTGAGTAAGGAACACTGCCCAGGGGCCACGGCAGTGTCCTTGGAAGTATTTTAGGTGTGTGACACTTGCCTACCTCACTAATATATTCACACAGTTTTGTTCAGCTTTACTCATTTCACTGCCACTCAAACTTTAACATGATTGATGTGATTTCAGCTTCTTAGTTTTCTTCACACTCAGGCTTTTACCTTTGTTCGTCAGCGACCTGCCCACTGTCCCTACGAAGTGTGTGAATGGGGCCCTCACCTTCTCCTCCTTGTGCCTGAGTGATGAGATACTGTAAGAAAAAGACTGTGAGTTGTTGGTTGGTTTCTCTCAGATAGTATCATTAATTGAAACAAAGATATTTATTTTCATTTTTGATATTTTCCCTACATCTGGTATCCTAAAATTTCACCTTTGATTAAAAAGTTCCTGAGTTCGCGGCGGCTTGCCTGGGCACCATAGTGAGCTCAGGGCCAGCCTGAACTACAAAGCGAGACCCTGTCTCAAAAAGCAAAAAAAAAAAAAAAAAAAAAAAGTTCCTTTCTTTTTCTACTCTGTGATTCACTATTTCAACTTCACTCTAGCCCAGGTCTCTAATGCTCTTTAGCTATATTTATGGTGGTGCTCAGACAACTCTGTGAGCTTTTCTATTTGTTTTTTTTTTTTCTATTTTTACTTCTGGAACTTGAATTTGATTCTTTTTCACAATTCTATATTTTAGTCTGTACAGTGTCAGTTTACTGCTGCAATTTTCAAACAATTCCTTTCTTCTCTAACATTTAAATGTACGGTTGATCATCTCTGTTTGATACCGTATACAAGATGTTTGCAAGATTTCTTTGTCCACTGAGTTTTCACAGGCTCATGCAGAATCTTATACTTCATATTCCTGCTCGTCTATGACAAGCGCAAATTCCCTGTGCCAGAAGCATTACTTATAGGAGCAACATCAGACTTCATACTGTAGACAAAGCCAAGCCAAAGACAGGGATGAGCACCTTTGTAGTACTGAAGCAAAAAAAAAAAATCTATCTTGTGAATTTATCAAAAATTTGTTTCAAATATTAAAGTGAAATTAAAAAATACTTTGAGATACACAACCAAGATAATTTATCTCCAACAAATCTATAAGATAAACAGCGAGCTTGCTTCTCCAAGAAGGAATATGGTGCCAGAAGGAAAAAACAATGTATATAAATGATTAAAGGTGCCAGAAGTTGTAAGTGCACGTGTTTTTAATTTTTTTAATTCCTTTAAAATATAATTAAATATTTAAGCAAAACATAACAATCAAGATGGTCTATAATGTACATAAAATTGAAATAAAGAGCAACAACAGCAGAAAAACTGAGAGTGAAGAAATAGTATATCATTTTTTAAAGTTCTTAAAATTATATATATGCAGTCTATGTACATATATACAGTCTATATATATATATAGACTATGTACATATATATACAGTATATGTATATATATACAGTATATATATATATATATATATATATATATATATATATATACACACACACACAGAGATTGGGAAAAATTACTTGAATTAGACTTGTAAATTACAGGTGTACATCATATACATTTTGTAAAGGCCACAAAGTAAAGATCTGGAGTGACTAAACAAGCACTAGAGATCAAATGTAATCATTAAAAACTGAAACATTAAATCAAAAAGAAGTCAAAAAAGGAAAAAATGGGGAAAAACAAGCATTGAAAAAATACACATAATTGAGTTTTTAGGATTCTTTACAGAAAGGATCATATCATCAGCAAATAATGACAGTTTAACTTTTCCCTACCTATCTTTATTCCTTTTATTTCTTTTCTTGCCTAATTGCTGTGGCTAATGTTCCCAGCACTATATTGAAGAAGAGTGGTGACAGCTGACATCCTAGTCTCATTCCTGATCCTAGTGTAAAAGATTTCAGTGTTTGCACATTTAGTATAAGGCTGGCTATTATTTTCTCATAAATAGCTTGTATTAGTTTGGGATAAAATCCATCTATTCCGAGTCTCTGTAGGGTTTTGCCAAAAGCATATGAAGAAATATTCAATATCAGTGGTCATGTAAGAGATGCAGATGAAAACTATACATATTTCATCTCACTCCACAAAGAATGGCTGCTATTGCAAAATCAACCAGCAGTAAATGCTGGCGAGGCTGTGGGGAGAAAGGAACCCTTCTCCACTGTTGGTGGGATTGTAAACCTGCCCAACCATTATGGAGATCAGTGTGGCGATTGCTCAGAAAGCTAGGATTAGAGGTCCCACTTGACCCTGCTATTCCCCTGCTGGGAATATACTCGAAGGAATCATTTCATAAAGACATAGGTGCACTCATGTACATAGCAGCTCAGTTTGTGATAGCCCAATCTTTGAAACAATCCAAATGTTCATCAAATGGAGACTGGATAAAGATGTGCTTTTTTTCTAAAATGGAGTATTACTCTGCCATAAAGAATGACAAGTTTCATTCATTTATGTGCAAATGGATACACCTTGAGGATACACTAGTAAGTGAAATAAATAGATCCCAGATATATAAATGCCATATCTTTTCTCTGGTATGAGAACTTGTAGATGTAAATGAGTTCTAGAATGTATGATAGATTTTGTAAAATAGGAAATATTCAAAGGGAATGTAATGAGAGGGAAGAATAAATACAATTTGGAAAGAAAAAGAAAGCACATGTATATAGTGGGTGGGGTTGTGGGTTGGGTTGGGATGTGGGTAAAAATGAGAATGAACTTATGTCATATACTGCTACAAATTCCCCAGTGTTGAGTGTATTGTGTGCTGTAAAATGTACCAATAAGGAATTCAATTGAATAAAAAATACACATGATCTCAAGTGTAAATGACAATGATTAAAATCAATACAAGTAGTTTAAGTAACTCAATTATTATACAAATGTTTATATTGGACTTTTGAAGATTCAAACTTTGCTGATAACAAGAGATCCATTTTGAGCATATTAAATAACTAATTTAAAGGCAGAAGAATGAAAAGATGTATTTTGATAATATAAACCAAAGGAAGATGGAGCAACTATATTAGTATCAGACAAAATAGGTTTCAAAGACATTATCAGAGATAAAACACACCATTTAGTAATAGAGAAGGAATAAATTCATCAAGAGGACATAATTATAAAAGCTTATGCAGCTAACAACAGCTTCATAACACCTAAAGTAAGCACTGATGTAACTACAAGATGTAAGTAAGAGTTTTTATTGATATTTTTCTTAACAACTAAGAGAACAATAGATAGAAAATCAGATAAGATATATAAGATTTTAAAAACACTATCAACTAACTAACCTAATTAATATATGTAGAACATTATACCCAAATAATGGAAATACTTAAAATATTTCTTAAAAGGATAAAGGAATACTTTAGGAATTTAATAAGTTGTCTATATATATGATCAGTATATAAAAGTTATATGTACATAGCCAAGTATAAATTTATATAGCTGTTAAACATAATAAGGAATAGCAAAGCATGTGAATGAATATCAAAAATTATATGTAACTTATCTAATAGAAAAATATGATATGCAAGAAAATCACTTTAGAATGCTTAAAGAGATACTTTATACATAGAGGATAATTCAGTATTTTAGGATATCAATTTTCCCAAGTAGCATGGCTTTAAATAGGTTTTACTTATACCTGAAATGGATTTTTTTCCAAGGAACTGGGCAAGTGTTTGAAATTTATACAGAAGGCAAAGGATAATGTGAAATCACCGACCAAGAAGAATAAGGTAGGAAAGGCCTTGCCTTCTCATATATCAAAATTATAAAACCATAATCATCATGTTCTAAAATTAAGGGAAGAGTAAGAGAATATTTCACTGCTTAACACAGTTTATAGATTCCAGAAACAGATTCACAAATACAAGTGAAATCAGAATGTATGAAAAGTCATTGCACATTACAGGGGAAATAATACTCCTGAATAATAGATTATTTGTGAGAAAACAGTGATGTTTGCTGCTTCATACTATACACAAAAATAGTTCACAATGGACTAAAACTTAAAACAGCAAAATTTTTAAATTAGACAAGAAAATATTGTATCATACTTTCCACACCTTAGAATAGAAAATTTGTTTTAAATTGTACAAGAGGCATAAACAAAGAAAGCTACTAACAAATGCATAAAAATTCAAATTGACAACTAAAGGCCCTGCAAAGAAAAAATGTAAATAAATGGAATTTTCAACAGTGGAGGCCTAACTTGATCTCACAAAGTTCAATATTCATAAAACTTCTAATCTAGCAATTCCATCCTAAGAACTTTTATATATGTATACTTGGATATATGTACAAACAACTTGATAATAGAAAATCTGATAACATGTCAAAGGTTCATCCAAAGAAAAGAAGATGAAAGAAATATGCTGTGTTGGAATATTATACAATCATCAAAACTTGTGTATTGTACATAAAATAATCAAAAATAAAGAGAATCCTTAAATCCAAACATTCACTACACTAAAAGACGTTTCCTTTAATTTATTACAAAACATTCATACTCGCTTTGAACACACCTATTCCATCATTTTTACCACTTCCTGAAGCACTTATGAGCACATTTTCATGCCTTTAGCTGCCTTGTCATGGCTGTCTTGAAGATGTAAGCCCACTGATGTATTTGCCTTTAGTGGTCATTTTGATGCTAATGAAGAGCAGAGCCAGTGAATGACTTACAGCATATACGCACCATAATGGTTTTATTATTTTACATTTATTGGTACATTTTAAATGTACGATACGACAACATCCATCACTGGGCTCTTGTACCTGTACATGACATATCTTGCTTCTTATCTTTCACCATTGTTCTGCCCTCCATTCAGCCCTTCCATCCTTCCCATTTACGTAGACTTTGTTTCCATTTTTCTTTCTTTTTTCATATTCTTTCTTTCCCCCCTTACCCTCCCTTCCCCCTTGAACATTTTCTTCAATATTTCACACCATAATGTTTGTATGAGGCTGCATTTCCATTGGATGGCCCTCAGCAGCCGCATTCACTGTATTTCTGACTACCTCTCCTACAGGAAATTCCAGCACTGCTTCAGGAATGTAGAAAGCTATAGGGTAAGTGTGTTCGATGAGTCAGGGAATGGGAAAAAATGAGAACTAAATCATGTCATATAGTGGTACAAATTCTCAATATTGAGTGTGATCATGATGTGTATATACAATATACCAATAAATAAATGGAGCAAGAAGAAAAATGACCAGGGGAAGTATTTTAAAAGAGATTAGTGCTGGGCTAGGGATTTAGCTCAAGTGGTACCATGCCAACCTTGGATGCTCAGGGGCCTGAGTTAGATCCCCAGTACCTTGCTGATGATACTCTAGTTCTTAAATTGGCTTCACATTTGTTCGTGTTAACATTCTGCATCCTAACATGCATCTGTTTTCACAAGTGTTCCTTTCTACTTCAAATATTATAAAATAAAAACTTGAAATTGCTATACTTATTTTAGGAAGATACTGTTTAAAAGATACTTTGGGGAAGATACTCTCTATAAGAACTAATTAAGTTTAACATTGTTAGAATTTTCTGTATCATAATTGATTAATTCCATATTTCCTCAATAATTTTTTCATTTTTTCTGCTCTGCAGTGAACTAACCTCATTCTCTTATCAGCTCTATTATAATATGAGCCATTAAAAATGTAATATGTGTTCATGCAAATGTTGAGTGTTTGGGGAGAATTACTTTCTAAATATTTCTTGTTACTTTACTGTTAATATATCCCAGAGCCAAGTGAATTATTTGAATAGAAATACTCTCACTGACTCATTTTAAGCACTCCATCAAAGCAATAATGCCTAGCAATTTATTTCCCATATGTATAATTTATTTTTATACATTATTTACTACTTGGCTTTTATTTCTATCTTTCAGGGATCACATAACTCATTTGTGAAAATCACCTTGAATTATATACCTATCTCCAAGAGGTTAACACTTTTGTTAAAACTGAAGTAGATCCGACACCTCTTTTTTGAATATGGAACTGAGAAAGCCTCTGGAACACTTGGTTCTAGTTCCGGTTCTGCCATTGATAAAGAGCATATTCTTATTCAAATTAAGAGTCCTTCCAAATCTCAGTATTCTTATTTACAAAATATAAGAACGAGTATCATTGTCTCCTTAATAGTTGCTTAATGCTTTTTTGAAAATAACATGAATTTTATCATAAAAGTGAAATGCTCTCCTTAAGATACAAGACACCAGTTTGAATAGAAATTATTAGTAGGAATGATACCCTATATTTGTGATATAAACTAAAATTTCCCTCTAGCCACATTCATTAGGCTGCCCAGGATCTATGACTTTTCTGCTTCCCTAATTTAAATAGCTTAAAAGAGTAACAATCTTGTGAGGGAGAAAGCAGATACAGCCTAAATCTGTATTGAGCAAGTGGATTTTAAACATACAGCCTTGAACGGAAGGTTCTTGAGATACACTTTAAATCTCAAAGATATGATCTCAAATATCAAGAAATAAGGCATAAAATTATATATGCATATAGAAACATCAGAGTAAGAATCCTTGATAATATAAAAGTTATTTTTCTTTCTAAAAGCAAACCTATAGTCAATCAGGTATGATGGGAAAGGAAAAAATGGTAAGAAAGAATAATTTTATAAAACGTTGTACCAGACACCCTTTGAGGGTCCCACATATGGCTTTCTTGTCCCTTGTAATGATGGATTACTGACAGAAAAACAGAAATATCAATTTAGTTTCATGGAAGATATAACACATTCTGTATTCTGTGCAAACTCAGAAGAGACATACCAGTTACCTTTTGGGAGCCCCATCCCCCATGGTGCCAGATCAAGAGTAGTGATGCTGACTGACAATGGCCTTCACTGTATACTTGAACCACACTCCAGATTCCTTGATCAAATATATTGGGTGGGAATGGATGACAAGCTTAAGGACCCTGGGCCTGTGGGAATCTGGGTAAGGAAGAAGAGAAAAATCCCTATACTTGATGACTGATGTCATAACACTTCTGTGAAAGTCAGCACTAATATCCACCTAAGATGATGGAGTCAGTTGAAGCAAAGTTTATGACCATCACTTGAAACACAAGAGGGTGGCCATAAACCAGCCATTTCCTGTTCTATGAAGCTACCTTTACATACACTCTGGGGAGTGAAGGTAAAGAATTTTATGTCATTGTATCATCATTTCCTTAAAAGAAAAAAGTTAAAACTCATAGAGACTGAGTTACACTGATGGTTAAATTTAAGCTTTTTTATATTAAAGTGGAAATGGGAACATATTTTTAAAGTAAATTTCTAATTCTAGAAGAGTAAAACATTTGTAAACACTCAAAGTTTATTATTATAATATGCCCAATGATTTTATCAGTATGTTATTATCATCCTCATTATAGTTGCAGCCGTTACTTTTATTAGCACTCTTTCAACTCTTAACCACTTGTAACTCAAAACACAGCCATTTATAATTGTACAGAATCTACTCCTGGTTAACACATAGAAATCTGTATTTTAAAAAAACCTCACTCTCACATTAACAAAAAAGCTAGAAACCAGAAAATCTTGACTATTTTTAGTTCATCAGAGGGTCAAGATGTCAAAGCAACCAATAAACTTGATTACCCCCAAGAGACATGGCCCCCGCAGGAAAGATAAGGTACAAAACTATCCAGACTTCTGAAAGAACACAGGGAAGAATGGCAACCACAATTCAAATGAGAAGCAATAAATCACCTGTATTTTAGCAAGTACAACTTGCCTAATCATCCCAATCAACAAGCAGAAATGGTTAACATTGGATAATGAAGAAAAACCCTATTATATGTAGTCTACAAGAATGTCATTTTAAATACAAGAACAAGTTAAAAGAAAATAAACTAAAAATATACACAATAACTTACTGTTTTAAAATGTTAACATCAGACAAAATAAACTTCAAAATGAGGTAATAAGTAGGGGAAAAGAGACATTACATTGAGACAAGTAAGTACTGGATTGTTGCCCACAGTGAACTCTGTGGAGCAGGGTTCAGAGGCCTGGACTAGGAGGGTAAAGCGCAGTCATGACACAGACTCTGGAGACGTCAGGGATCCTTCTGCTTTCATTGAGGGTTACACACACTTACATAAAGAACAGAGAGAGGGTGTGGCTACAAATGCAGGTAGACAATGTGAATACATCTGACTGGTTGATCTAATAAGGTTAGCTGTGATTGGTTGGATAATATATTTTACCTAATATAGTTAGCTCTTGGACAAGTGAAGGAGTCATGACCCAGGGAGAGCAGGGGCTTTCCAGGTAGCTATGGGCCAATTTCTACACACTGGAGTAAAGTGTGCTCTAACTCCTTTGGCTTTCATAGTTTGCTACAAGTTATATGTGCAGCATACTTGACCCAGCCAGGTTTGAACTTCCCCTTCACTGGATAATCCCGGTAACCACATACAACAATACCGGGCATGATGACTCATGCCCACCAATAATCAGCACCTCATACCACAGTGCTGGGCATGTTGCCTCACGCCTACAATCCCAGTTTGGGGGAGGCAGAGGCAGGAGGATTGCTGAGTTTGAGGCTTGCCTGAGTTACACAGTGAACTCAGGGCCAGCCTGAACTACAAAGTGAGACCCTGTCTTAAAAAGGAAAAAGAAAGCTGGGTGTGGTGGCTCATGCCAGTAATCCCAGTACTTGGGAGGCAGAGACAGGAAGATTGCTGAGTTCGAGGCTTGCCTGGGCTACATAGTGAGCTCAGGGCCCACCTGAACTACAAAGCAAGACCCTGTCTCAAAAAGAGAGAGAGAGAGAGAGAGAGAGAGAGAGAGAGAGAGAGAGAGAAATTATAAAGTACTTGAATATAGAGCAGCAAAACAGAATGAAAAGTCCAGAAACAGATCCATAAATATCCATAGATTTTTAAAGTTGACAAAGTAATTTGATGGATAAAAATACTTTAAAAAAAAAACTGGCACTCTGGCTGGAGGATTAGCTCAGTGGTTCCGGCACCTGCCTCACAAGCGCAAGGTCCTGAGTTTGATCCCTAGTAACCACATACAATGCTGGGCATGGAGACTCACACCCACCAGCAATCAATACCACATACCACAGTGCCGGGCGTGGTGGCTCACACCTGTCATCCCAGCACTCGGGAGGCAGAGACAGGAGGATTGCTGAGTTCGAGGCTTGCCTGGGCTACATAGTGAGCTCAGAGCCAGCCTGAACTACAAAGCGAGACCCTGTCTCAAAAAAAAAAAAAAAAAATTGGCACTGAAGAAAAATGGGACATATTTTTAAAAGCCTTGTATTTTCAAATGATATATACCAATTAATTCAAAATATAAAATAAACATTAATGTAAAATGCAGAATAAAATACAAGAAGAAGGAAATACAAGAGGAAAATCTTTGGAACCCAGGTGAGGTAAACATATTTTGTGAGGACATAAGCACAACCTATGAAATTTAAAACTTGAACTTTATCTAATGAAAACTTCCACTTTTCAAAAGATGCTATTAAGAAATGAAAATGCAAAGCAGAAGGAAAAATACTTACAAAAACCTTATTTAGAAAATAATTTGTGTCCAGTCTACATAAGGCATTCTCAGAACTGATAATACCAGTGCAATTTAAAAAGTTGACCAAGCTGAGCATGGTGGCTCATGCCTGTAATCCCAGAACTCAGGAAGCAGAGACAGGAGGATTGCTGAGTTCGAAGCTTGCCTAGGCTACGTAGTGAGCTCAGAGCCAGCCTGAACTACAAAGAGAGACCCTGTCTCAAAAAAAAAAATTGACCAAAGGTTTGGGTGCTTCACTGAAGAGATTTTGGTGGGACATAGTCACATGCAAAGATGCCTGAAATATTGTCATTCTGAAATACAAATTAAATTGACTGAGGTTTCATAATATACTTATTAATTAAAACAGCACACTGACACCATGAAATACTACCAGGATACAGAACTGGAATTTTTGTATTATATTAATGGTGATAAAAAATTATATAGCAGTTCTAAATATCACTTTTTTATTTCTTATAAATTTACATGTGCCAAATTACCCAGTAATTTCATTCTTAGCTACTTATTCAAAATAAAAGACAATATAAAAATTTGCACACACATATTTATAGACTCGTAGAAGAAATGATCAAATATAAGGCCAATTTACTGTTCATTGTCACTGATAAATGTCTTTTAAGTGCTACTGTTCTACCTAGAAAATAACTACTTAGTAATGCTGGACCTGAGATGAACCTTAGTGCAAACTGATTCTGTGAATCATTTTTCATATGTTCTTTTCATGTGCTCAGTTCTAACATCCAGCTGGATAGGAAGTCTATCATAATTCATGCATCTTACTTATTTCACTTCATAATAAAATCTTAAAGGATCAGCTTCTTTCAAAGACCCTATGAACAAAACCTCAGTTCCACAGGAACTAGGAAAAAGAATCAGAAACTGAGATCTCATCTTACTAAAAAACTCCGTTTAATGTACACTGCATAATAATTCTTCAGTAAATACAAGTAAATGAATATAATCTAGAAAAGAAGCATAATTTTTCAAATATAACTATAATATAGAGTCACGATACTTGAGCTGGAAAAGTCACCTGTCTGTTTAAGATGTTTCTAGTCCCTTTCTATCTTCTCTGTCCGTGGTGGTTCTAATCAACAGTGAAACACAGTGATCTTTCTGCAATGGATCATTTCCTCTCCTCCAGAACTGTTAATTTCCAGAAAATCTTTCTGGAACAATTATAATAAATAAGATGAGACATTATAAAATCATGGAGTGTAATTAACTAAATTCATTTTAATTGCTCTGTGTAAGTTAGAATCAAATGGATTGAACAGAAGTGGATGAAAAGAGGAAAATAAAAAGTGGTTCTGTTTTTAGATTAGGTTTGGTATGTTGTGGGCTGCCAGAGTCCTTTGTTCTGTTTAGCTTTATTTAAGAATTGCATTCATGGTGTGGAAAGAGAAGTAAATAACTCCTTAATGAAATTTATTTTTGAAACTGACTAGGAAGTGTTGCAAATCTGATGACAAAGGAATTATCTAATGAGATGTAGAGAATATTTTTTGTTTTGTTTTGTTTTTTTGTTTTTTGAGGCAGGGTCTCGCTTTGTAGTTCAGGCTGGCTCTGAGCTCACTATGTAGCCCAGGCAAGCCTCAAACTCAGCAATCCTCCTGTCTCTGCCTCCCGAGTGCTGGGATTACAGGCATGAGCCACCACGCCCGGCGATGTAGAGGATATTGAGCTAGTGACAGAACATCGCGAATTATATTCTACTTGGCAAAGATTAATGCCTAAAACTAAAAATTCCTATTTCAAAATGCTAGTGGTCAATGCAAATGTAAAAAATAATTTCCAGTCTTTCCTATATTAAACTCTACAATATTTCCTATATTAAACTCTACAACTTTACAAGGAAGCAATTGGTTCTATTAAATTGTATTATTTGATGTAGAGAACATAAATTTTGTACTATAAAGTTATTCTCTTGGGATATCTGGCAAAACAAGTATATGAAAATTAGAAATATAACTAGACATGTTGCTGTCTACTCCATTCATAGTTTCTTATAAAAAACTCTGGCATGTACTGAATATATTATTTATATTTGCAATATATATTTCATTATATATATTTCATTATGCCTTTATGCAAGGTATACTCACATACTTAATTGCACTTGGGCAATATTAAAGATAAAGAAATGAGGGCCAGAGATTTAGCTCAGTGGTTCCAGCGCCTGCCTCTCAAGCACAAGGTCCTGAGTTTGATCCCCAGTAACCACATACAATGCTGGGCATGGTGACTCACGCCCACCAGCAATCAATACCACATACCACGTTGCTGGGTGTGGTGGCTCAAACGTGTAATCCCAGCATTCTGGAGGCAGAGACAGGAGGATTGCTGAGTTGGAGGCTTGCCTGGGCTACATAGTGAGCTCAGGGCCAGCCTGAACTACAAAGTGAGACCCTGTCTAAAAAAATAAATAAATAAACAAATGAAAATTATTGCCTAGTTTATAAAAATAAATACAAATTAGTATTTTAATATGAAATTAATAAAATTTATTATGAAATATGTCATTTTAACTCATTTTCAGTATGAAAAAGCAAATTTACATTGTTTTGCAAACATCCCCATTATTCACTCCCATGAAGTTTTTGTCTGCTCAAGCTGAAACCCAGAACCATTAGGTCACAACGGCCCATGCTGCCCTGGCCTAAGGCTCTACCAAGCACTGTTCTAATATTTGTCTCTATGAATTTGAATACTCAAGTAATCTCACATTAGTGCATCTGTACAATATCTGTCTTGTTTGGTTTTGGTTTTGGTTTTTTGAGACGGGTCTCGCTTTGTAGTTCAGGCTGGCTCTGAGCTCACTATGTAGTCCAGGCAAGCCTCGAACTCAGCAAACCTCCTGTCTCTGCCTCCCAAGTGTTGGGATTACAGGCGTGAGCCACCACGCCTGGCACTGTGGTATGTGGTATTGATTGTTGGTGGGCGTGAGTCTCCACGCCCAGCATTGTATGTGGTTACCAGGGATCGAACTCAGGACCTTGCGCTTGCAAGGCAGGCGCCAGAACCACTGCACTAACCCTCCGGCCCAATATCTGTCTTTTTTTACCCATCCTATTTCACTTACCATGACTTCAAGA
Organism: Thryonomys swinderianus; assembly: GCA_004025085.1. Taxonomy (NCBI): domain Eukaryota; kingdom Metazoa; phylum Chordata; class Mammalia; order Rodentia; family Thryonomyidae; genus Thryonomys; species Thryonomys swinderianus. The sequence goes on along the minus strand of PVIC010022974.1, from coordinate 1,132 downwards.
TTCTACTGTGCTGTTGCACTAGCCACATATCTCCCTCCTCTTTCAAATATTCCTCTGCTAATATACCACATTCTATCAGTCAATTCCTATTGATGGATACTCGGTTCCTCGCTTTTCTTGGGGTTATTTTGGAAATACTATAATGAACACTGGTGTACAAATTCTTAGTTTGAATCCGTGCTATATGTACTCCTGAGCACGTACTCACAGGGGAAATGCTAGGTCATATGGTAACTCTAAGTTTAATTTTTTTTAAGAATCCATCATTTTGTTTTCCACTGTGGAAATGGTCATGATACTTGAGCTGGAAAAGTCACCTGTCTGTTAGCTTCTTGCTCCTTCAAGTTTCAACATTACTGTTTCAAAATTTCACCAGCGAGTTCTACCTCTGTATTTTATGTGCTTTCTGCTATGACCAGCATTTATTTCACTGCTGGCAACTATATCCAAGAGCCTAGATACATACCTTAAAGAAACTGATATATTCAAGTTGTAGATGTTCATAATGGTACTTTATGATAAGAAAAGGGAAAACAAGCATTCATCACCAGAGGGGAGAAATTTAACTGATTTTATTGGTATGTTTTATAGATAACATTGTGATCACATTCAACATTGAGAATTTGTACCTGTACATGATATATCTTGCCCTGCCTTCCTGAAATGAAAAATTTGATGGTAAAAACAAACAAACAAAAATGAAACCAAGCTTATGTATAGAGAGGAATGGGGAAGTTTTATTAAAACTATATCACAGAAAGCTCTATACAGTATATTCTTCATAAAACTCAAAAGTAAGGTAAGTTACACAATACATTAAGAAAACATATATAATTAAAAATCATTTTAAAGAGAAAAGAATAATAAAATCCTCATAAAAAGACAATATCAATCATATTCTAGATCTTAATATGCATGGTGTTTCTTCAATTTGGGCTCTTAATACTGAATGGTAGTATTTGACACTTTGGGGAAATGCAGTCTACAATTCCCAACTGTGTCAGATATGATTAAGAATGAAAAGACTATACTTCCATTATTATCATGTCTCCTTCTTCCCACTTGTCTACCGTATCGTGGTCAGTGAAAACTTTCATCACACTCACCACTTCCATTAAGAATGTCAATCACA
>PVIC010022973.1:0-27299 GCA_004025085.1 Thryonomys swinderianus | reverse complement strand
AGGCTGGCCCTGAGCTCACTATGGTGCCCAGGCAAGCCGCCGCGAACTCAGCAATCCTCCCGTCTCTGCCTCCCGAGTGCTGGGATTACAGGCGTGAGCCACCACGTCCGGCATTATATGTGGTAACCGGGGATCGAACTCAGGTCCTTACGCTTGCGAGGCAGGCGCCGGAACCACTGAGCTAACCCTCCGGCCCTCTCTATCAGCTTTTAAGGTTCTGTTTTTGTCTTGGAACTTCTGGGACATTGGCTACGATGTGTTATGGAGAAGTTGTTTTCTTAACCTATTTGTGTTCTATAGGCCTTGCTCTTTTGTATGTTAAGTTCTTTCTCTGTATTTGTAAAGTTTTGAGCTATTATTTCAATAAACATATTTTAGTCCATTTGTGCTGCCTTTTGACTCTTTCTTATTTATCTTAGATTAGGCTTCTTTGTGTCTTCTAGAAGCTGCTATATCCATTTCCGTGTTCCCTTGTTGTTTATAAGGTATTTACGAGTAAGGACGTAGTTGTAACAAACTTGCCTTTTAGATGTAATCCTCTACTCTCATATTTGTCATTTCAGCTCTGACTACGTTTGACAGAAATTGTACATTTTAGACTTAAACTGGCTATTTATGTTTTATATTATTTTGTTTAATTCATTTGGTTTATGGTTAGTATTTTTTGTAAATCCACAGATCCTTTTGTTTTTAAGTTCATTACCTAATTTTGTATCTTTATATCTAATTTTATCATCTTTGAACTCATCTACCTCCTATTTCTGTGTTTTGTGTTTCTTTCTTTTTTTTTTTTTTTGAGACAGGGTCTCGCTTTGTAGTTCAGGCTGGCCCTGAGTTCACTATGTAGCCCAGGCAAGCCGCTGCCGCAAACTCAGCAATCCTCCTGTCTCTACCTCCCAAGTGCTGGGATTACAGGCGTGAGCCACCACGTCGGGCACTGTGGTGTGAGGTATTGATTGCTGGTGGGCGTGATTCACCACGCCCAGCGTTCTATGTGGTTTCCGGGATTGAACTCAGGACCTTGCACTTGCTACGCAGGCGCTGGAACCACTGAGCTAAATCTCCAGCCCTTGTGTTTCTTCTTTTATAATTTTATATAATTTGGCTCTCTTCTCCATTAGTACTCTCTATGGATCAGCTTTGGGGTAGCTGGGAGTTTTGGAGGTATTTTGTTGACTTTTCTCTCATGTATTGTGTGTGTGTGTGTGTGTTGAATCTTGTAGGTTGAGTACAGTGGAAACAGCTTGTTGCTAGTGTGGAGATCTCTATAAAGTGTGCTTTTTAGTGATGTAATTTAGGGATGGCCAACTGTTGGATTTACCTCTGTCCCAAGATCCAAAAGACTCCATTAATTTGGGAGGGAATATGTAATGTAATTGGCCTAGCACACAGTTCTTCAAAAATGAACAATATTTTTAGTGACAAAATAACAAACCAGATATTTAGATCCAGTTAATAGCAACAACTATGCCCATCCTGGCAAGAGATACAAATCAACAGCAATGACAGAGTCAAAGCTAAGGATATACACAAAAGAATTACAAGATTCCTATCACAGTGACATATGTGCACCCATGTTTATAGCAGCGCAGTTTGTGACAGCTAAATCTTGGAAACAACCCAAATATCCATCAACTCTAAACTGGATAAAGAGGATGTATGTGTGTGTGGTTTTTAAAAAATAAAATGGAGTATTACTGTGCCATAAAGAATGATGATATTGAATCATTTATACTCAAATGGACATACCTTTAGGACATACTCCTAAGGGGAATAAATAGATCACAGATGTGCAAATATTGTATATTTTCTCTGATGTGAGAAACTGAGCTGTAAATGTGTTCTAGAATACATGATTGATATTGTGAAATAGTAAATATTCAAAGTGTAATGGGGTTTAGGGGTAAAAAATGAAGAAAGAAAAAATTGATGGTAATAAAAAGGAAACAATGCTTGTATATATAGGGGGGGTAGGGTGGGTAGGAGAGGGGGGAAAATGAGAATTAAGTTGTGTCATATACTGGTACACATTCTCAATGTGGAGTGTAATTGTGATGTGTATCTATAATGTACCAATAAAATGTAAAAAAAAAGAGATAAATTGGATGTGGACATAAGAACCAGTAAAAGCTACCACTGTTCCAAATTTAACAATATAAAGGAAACCCATAATTATAGTATAGACATGAATCAGATATTGACATATAGTAAATATCTATTAAAAGCAGTGAATATACAATCATAATATAAAAGAACAGATGTATAGATCAAAGAGATAGAAGAGAGATGAAGAAACAACTCAAAACATATTCACCTGCCTGATCTTTCATGAAAATGATACAGGCAGCATACTAGGGGATGGGAGGCCATGGTCCTTATAGTTTCTCTGATGAGCTTGATGGTCTGTGAGTTTATAAGGCACCTATGTGCTCTAGAGGCCCGTCTTTATACTCCATGTTGTACCAGCCATTCAAGCTGAGGTTGTTGGAAAAGTAATCATTCCTCTGACCTTTGCTGAACATAGATTAAGGGGCAGGGATTCAAGTAGTCTGTTGGAAGAAACTGCATTTCTCCTCCAACTCAAATCTTCCATGAAGGAGTCATTTGAATGAAAATCCCACACTGTTTTTATAGTTTATAATACTGGGCTTCCTTTCCTTTCCCAGGCATTGTCCTCATAAATGATCAGGTTAGTTTATTGGTTAGTGCTTCTGCCCCGTGCCAAGGAGAAACATAATGAACAGCCAAGTTAGTAGTTAGTAAAGTGTCGCTGGGGGACAGCCGTGACCAGGGCACATTCACAGGCTCAGTGTTAGTTGAGGGCAAATGTAAATGGCTTCTTTAACATCTGGACTGCATGGGGCATGTCTGCTCCATCTAGGGTCCTCTTAAGGATTTAAAAATAATATAAACATGGATGCACATATGTTGCTGTGGTATGATTCTTCTATTTCATTCATGTATATACCTAGCAGGGGAATAGCAGAGTCAAATGGGACCTTGAGTCCTAGTTTTATGAGAAATTTCTACAATGATCTCCACAGTGGTTGTATCAGTCTAAATTCCCACCAACAATGGAGACGGGTTCCTTTCTCCACACAGCCCCACTAGCATTTGTTGTTGGTTGTTTTTAGGATAGCAGCCATTCTTTCTGGAGTTAGATGGAATCTCAATATTGTTTTCATTTGCGCCTCATGAATGACCAGTGGTGTTGAATATTTCTTCATATGTTTTATAGCTGCTTTTTTCTCTTCCTCTGAATAGTGTCTATTCATTTCAGATACTCATTTTTGAATTGGGTCTTTAAATCTGGGGTATTTGATGATCACCCAGATTGATTTCATATCTTAACTGTTGTAAATTATCCTCTAATAAACTTAGGTGTGCAAGTATCTCCTTGGCATGCCAGTACCAAAGGGATTTATTATAAAATATCTTCTGGAGAGAATTATAATGAGGAAGTGAGACAAGTAAGGGAAAACCAGGCAAATATAAACCAAGCAAAGACCCATGGAGTTTTACTGTGGTTAAATCTCACAGAAAAGCTCTGACAACAGAATTGGAAACCAGGGATATGGCATATTTGTTCTCTCATGTATCAGTCATTGTTAAAGACTGTCTCTTGAGAAACGTGTTCTTAGGCACATTCTTTTCTCATGAGCAAAGATAAAGCTAGTTCTAGCAGTTGGAGGAAAGGCTTCAGTGAGCTGCTGTGAGAGCGCACAGTGTAGTCAAAAGATCTTGGGTATCTGGGCTCTCAACCAAAGCCCCGCTATAGCAGCGCCCCCGTCCTTTCTCAGGCCTACGCTCCCATCTCCCAGATGTTAGTCTGGGGGGTGGATAGTTCGTCCAGAGCTGTGCCTAATATGTCCACCAAGCTCACAGGCAACACCATTGATGCCGCTTCTGATTCCTGCTTTGGAAAGCAGAGCAGAATATGCCCTAAAGTGTTCTGCACAGGCACACAGGCATATTTAGCTTGTTCAAGTGAGTTTTCATGGAATTGTGTTTTATGGAAGCTGTTTTGTTGAGAGATTCTGAGTTTCAACACTGAATTTCCCTAAACATTTTATCAATAAAGCCAAATATTTAGTTACTGCACTTAAGAAGTACAAAGGAGAGTGAGAATCCCCTGGTCCTTTATGGAGGGTGAACTCAGACCAGGATAGTGCCTAGCATCATCTGGGCACGCCATGATGGGAATAGCCAAATCTGCTGTTCAGAGAATAAACAAAGACTTCTGTCCTCTATTTTACTTGGAATCATCTGTCAAGCAAGAACAGGCATTTAATGATAGCTTATTTGTATGTCATCATGGATATTTTCATTGAGTACACACACAAACACACACATACACACAAGCAGGCATGACTCTTGCACTCAGTGACATTACAGCCTAGAATGTTTGCTTATAGTAATGGCTGTGGAAGTGGCTTTGAACTGACCAAACACTGGCAGTATTTCACTTTGTGATTGTTTCATAGATGACCCAGCTGGAATTACTCATAAAGTGCCTCTGTCTTGTCCACCAACTTAAAGATGTGAAGCAGCTGGAGACAACACAGATTCAATAGACATAAGCTAGAGAATTATTTTCAAGCTTTGTTGCCAGACATGTGAAGGCACAAATGATGTTTTCATGTTAACTATACTCTTTAGTTTTATATTCTTCAATGAATGCTAATAAGACATACAAGTGCAGACTGCCTTGGGCAGAAATAAATATTAGGCACTTGCAGTAATTAATTTATGGCACAGTGTAGTTAGTAAAGTGAATTTGTGAAATTTTCCCACTGCTTAATAGCTTCTTATTGAAGCAGAAATAAATTGCAGCCAGGAAATGTTACAATGCAGAAAAAAATGTTGTTATCACCATAAGGATTCTTCCACTCCACTCAGAGGTTATGCATTCATTTTATCACAATGTAGTGCAGTGTTTACTAACACAAATAACTGAGGATTTCAATAAAAGAAGAGTTCATGAAATTATTCTTTCAAAGTTCCATTGCCTTAACAGTATACAAATAACCTTTGTCTGTTAACCTTCACCTGGGCCTACACAGAGCCCCCAAAACTCAAATATTTTGGTTCAAATACTATTTGGTAGCAGCAATACATAAAACATAGTTCCACAGAACTGCCAGTGGTTTAGCAGGTGGATATTGTTACCATGGCCACTTCAATATTTCCAGAATCCACTACTTCTTGGGGTGCCAGCTTGTTGGAGACAATCTGTCTTCTTTGGGCTCCCAGAAGCAGAGCCCAGGGACAAGAATCAAGTTGTGTAAATTGGGTACTGTAGTATTGTGCCCAAATGGGTGGGAATGGAAGACTCAAACAAAACTAAGTCCCTGGGGAAAATGTTACAAGCTAAGTCTTAGCTTGATCTCACAGGGAGCTTTGGATTATCCATCTCAGTACACAGCTGGCCCATCTCAAGACCAGAAATCCAAGCTTTTGGGGAGCATTTGACAATTTTCCATGTGAGATGGCTCCTGTTTTGGCTGTAAAGGAAATTCTCAGAAGAAGGTGGAAGCTGAGATCCAATGTAGGACAGCATCTGGGAGATGAGTGCATCTGATTAAAGGATATCTAGGTAAAACCCCATGTGCATTCACTATACTCACCTCGGAAATGAGAGAACAACAAATCACATGCTGGTTTATGAAGCAAGTTCCATGATAAAATACCCAAAAAGACTACCTTGCACTTATTAATGATGTATAGTGTAAGTGTGAAACCGAAGTGCAGTGGAGACCCCAGAAATCGGGAGAAGCCAGAAGTGTAGATCATCTGAGGAAAACTATGAGGAGGAGACAGAGCCAACCCAAGAGAAAAGCCCTAGGTGGTACAACCACTGGAAGTGCCATGGGGGTCAGAGCCACCCAAGCCCTTTGGCATTTACAATTTGACACAGATTTCCAGGGAGGCTGAAAAGTAGAACTGCAGGATTTAATGTTTTTCCCCCTGGATTTTGAACTTTCTCTGGTCCCATTCCTTTGTATGCACCTGTCTGTAACTTTTGGAGTGGGAATGTCTATCTCGTGTCATTGAATGTTGGGAGTGTTTAGTTTTTACTTGCATAGGGGCTGATAGTTAAGAGTTTGCTTTAAAATTCAGAGGAAATTTGGGACTTGGATCTTACAGCAGTGCTAAAGCTATTAGGACTTTCTTTAATTCTTAGAGGTGGACTAAGTGCCTTTTTGCATAAAGGGATATGCAGGAGACTCTGGAGGATGTGAGGTGGAATGTTACAGATTGTGTTTAGAGTGCCCCCAAAGCCTCATGCAGATGAGGTGGGCTTTCTTTTTCAGAGGTAGTTGAATCAGGAATGTGTAATGGAAGGATTAAGAGTGTGTGATTATGAAACCACTACATGTGAGTGATGATTTTGGTACTGCCCTACTCTCAGAAGTGTGAATAAGATAATAAAGGCCAAAATACATTGGTAAGCTTTCTTGTTGCCTTTGCTACCTTGTGTGTGCCATGTTGTTTCTCCTCTGCAATGGGCCATGTGCCAACATGAGTTGGAGCCAGCCAATTATGGACTGAAACCTTTACAAACTGTCAGCTAAATAAGCCCTTTCCTTTAATTTTGAGTGCTGGCCATTTTATCTCAAAAAGAGAAGAGTAACTAACATGCATAGCCACATGCGCAAACGTGCACGTGCGCGCGCACACACACACACACACACACATGCACACATTTTGATTCCTGTTTATTCCCAACTTTTTCCTTCTTAACCAAATTAGAAAGTTCTTCCAATAATGATCTCATATTTTTTGAGCAGATCTGTGTAAAATGTACCAAAGAAAAGTAAGTTGGCTGTTAAAACATTGGAGGAAGCGGACCATACAGTGGACTCAGGCATCAAATGACAGAATTGGAGGGAAACATTGTGGCAGATTGGGTAAGGCTGGGAGGGGGGTCAGTGGCCCCACTGTGGTGAGCCTATAACTTCCTTTTTCTAAGGAAGCCTTATAAAAGGCTGAAGTGACTTATGTTTCTCAGACGTTATATATTTAGGAGCCACAGCATGTAAAGCTATGGTCTCTGGTAGATAACTAACACTGGCACCTGTCTCCAGCCACAGTCACTTGAAAGAATATGGTTTGGTGGAAATATCCCGACGTGGAGCATCAGTGTGAAGACTGATGACTCTCTTTGCTCATTATTTAATCATTAAATTGGCATTTTCTCCTTTTTCTAAGCCATCTGTGCTTAGTAGATGCCCTGTAGGTAAAGAGAAGATTGGAATAAATAAATTCCCTTTCCTCTTTTTGTGTAGACAGGTAGGGTGGATCCAGAACACTAGACAGGCTGCTTTTCAAGGCTGATTCTTTTCTTTCCCCCAGCTTCCTTTTTGCTAATATCTTATTTCCTTCTTTCTCCTCCCAGCCGTTGCTCCTTTTCCTCTTACCTCCTTTATTATTTTTAAAAATTATCTCCCTCTTTTATTCTTGCTTTCTCTCTCCTTTTCTTCCTTCCATTCCTTCTTTCCTATTTTCACCCTTACCTCTTTCTTTTCTCCTGCTGTTCCGTGTGTTAAATTTTCTCAGCCAGTTTTCCTCTTTTCTCGTCCCCATTTCCCCTCTTTTGCATCTGTATTCGTGCTTCTTTCCTGCATTCATGCTTTGCTTCTCTTGCTTCGCGTTGCTTCTCTCTTCTCACTCTCCCTTTCCTTTTTTGGTTTGCACAGAAGTATATTTGCTTCATAGATCCAGGAAACCTGCCATGCTTCAGCTGCCTCTTCTGGATGCATTTCCCCGCACAGGGACAGGGTGTGTTGTTCTTAATTTTGCAAATGTGATCTGACCAAGTGATCTAAATGCCTGTTTGGTGTTTAAGTAAAGACGTGAAGAAAGGGATAACGCGGCAGGGGAGTTCTGCAGTGTTCTGGCCTTCCTCCCCTAACTACTGAGCACACATTTAGCTCTTTTAACCAGTCTTTCAGAGGAGAAACTCAACCAGGCTCAAAAAATTCTTTGTCTGATTCCTCAGTTCTCAATTCATGGTGCTCTTTGCGGATCTCAAATAATGCTGATGTAAATTTACTGTCTCCACCCTCCAGCTTCAAGCGGAATCTGTCTCAACTGCCTCACTCATTACATAGACCATCTGTCTCTGTTGCTCCTTTGGCAGTCAGAGAGCTTGGTGCATTACGCATCTCCTATTAGAAAGATGATATAACCACCAGGCTATCAAAACCAGGGGACCAGAAATAATGGCAGCATCTTTTTTCCAGGACTTTCCTCTCAGGTTTCATTTCAATGAATTTATTGGATTCTAGACGGAAACCAAAACAACTATAGACACAAACATGTACTCACAACTGCACAATTAACGACTGTCATGGTGGTTAAAAAAAAAAAAAAGGAACAGTACAGCCATACACAATCTAGTGACATTTCAATCAGTGACGGGCGGCATATATGACTATGTCTGCAGCAGATTACATCATGTAGTGTCATCACAGCCGTCTTGGTTTGTGTACGTATACGCTGCTGTTTGCACAACAACAAAATAACCTAACAATCCACTTCGGAGAAGGTGTCTTCATCTTTAAATAATGCACAGCTGTATTTTATGTATCTTTTGGCAAATGCCTCCAAGAATCATTAACCAATTTTGTGATTCAACAAAGTCTCATAATTGCTAGGAGTATTGCCCGAGAGATTAGATGAAATAGATGAAAATAGAGGATGCTACTGCTTTTATGCATGATTTAATGATACCTATAGGATAATATGTTAGCAATAAATGAAATAATTGACTGGAATTCTACTTTTGCATTGTCACTTTGCTACTTTCACATTGTGAGTAGTAATCTTATAGCAGTATTTCCATTGGCTATCCAGAAAAGCACAGGTCCATGCTGAACCTTGCTCCTTAGCACATTCTAACCATTACTAACATTCAAGCTAATTGAAGTATGCAAAGCTCTGAACACCACTAAGCATAGAACTCTGTGAAACAAACGTTGTGTTGTAGAATATGAATCCTGGCAGTTCAGGGATCTGAGCATCAGAAAGCTTGGCGGGAACAGTTGCTAGATTTAAGAAATGCCTATTATGACTCAAACCGCCTACATAATCATAATCCGGCATAATTATAATCCAACGTAATTACATTTGTCTCTAATCTAATCATAGTCCAGCAAAATTACCTTTTACATTTGCAAAAACCTTGATAAATTCCATCCCCTGAGGCTCCCATTCAGATGTTGATTATGACTCTGGGCTTTCTCACAGAATTCAAGGATCAAAAGTATAAGTAGGTGCTTTGGTTTCATGCAGCACAGGAATGATATCAGGAACCAAAGCAGTTTCATTATCTTCTTTTGAATCCACAAGGTCCTTGTCTCCCATTTTTGTATTTGCTTTTACAAGAACAAAGGCTGCTTCTGCATCATTCGTCAGGACCCCAAAATGTACCTGTGGACCTCAATCCACATCTTCTTTCAAGTTTCTTTTCCTAGCCAAATCATTTAGTCTGGCTTGACCCGAGTGCCCAAAAATATCAGGAAAAAGATCTCATTGGCTGCACTGGAATCCTGTGACCTTCTCTGATCCAGTCAACTGTGACAGAAAGCTAGTGTCACTCGGTATATATATTGAGGTGCTTGTTTACTTTCTGGCAGAGAGCAGTTCGCAGGAGACATGAATGTGTTTTATAAGGTACTTGCAAAGCTTCTCTAATGGTTTGGATAAAGAATGTACCCCAGAATGCTCAGGTGTTCAGAGGTGGAGCTTCAGATTGAGTTCATGGCTGATTGTGGAGTCAGAAAATGGGACACAGAAAAAATAGGGCACTTGGATATAACCTAGAAGGCTGTCTTCATGTTCTTCATCCTTTCTCAATCTCCACCTCTTTCCCAGATACTCCTTAACTTACTAATTGCTATGAACTGAGCCACTTTCCTCTACCATGCCCTTCTGCTGTGATGTGTCTGCTATGGAGGTAGCTGATGATGGCCTGAACCTCTTAATCTGATCCAAAATAAACCTCTCTTTTTAAAAAATAATTTTACATTAAGTTTTGACATGTACAGTGGTCATATTCATCACAGGGAATTTGCTTTTGCACATAATAACTCTTAATTTTCCCCATCCTCCTCCCTTCCCTTCAATCCTTCTTACCCTCTGCATTTATAAAATGGAGTGTTACTCTGCCATAAAGAATGACAAGTTTCATTCATTTATGTGCAAATGGATACACCTTGAGGACACACTAATAAGTGAAATAAATAGATCAATCAATCAATAAATAAATACCATATCTTTTCTCTGGTATGAGAACCTGTAGATGTAAATGAGTTCTTGAATGTATGATAGATTTTGTGAAATAGAAAATATTCAAAGGGAATGCGGTAGGGGAAAGTACTGAGGGAAAAGAATAAATATAATTTGGAAAGAAAAAGAAATGGCATGTACATGGGGAATGGGGGGTTGTGGGTGGATAGGGATATGGGTAAATGAGAATTAACTTGTGTCATATACTGGTACACATTCCCCAATGCTGTATATAAAATGTACCAATAAAGAATTCAATTAAGAAAAAAATATTTCCATTGTTTTCCTCCAATTCTTTTTTTAATCTTTTCCCTCTTTTTCACTTCCTTCTCTTTTCCCTCGTTTCCCTTCCCATTTCAACATTTTCTCCATACTTCCCAATATCTGTCTTCTATTTTAGTTCTTATTTACCCTTTGGGTTTTTTACACAAGAGAAACAATGAATATTTAAACATGTGTGTCCAATTTATTTCTCTTAAAATTATGGCACATGTATTAAGAAGTAAAAATGTCTCAAGTTTATCCTTCTTTATGGCAGAGTAGTACTTTGTAGTATGTAAATATACTTTGTTGTATATAAATACCATATTTTCTTTATCCATTCATCCGTGATGGGTATGTGGGCTGTTTCCAAGATTTAGCTATTACAAATTGTGCTGTTCTAAGCATAGGTCTGCATATATAACTGTGGTATAGTGATTTTAAGTTTTTTGAGAAGAAACCTAGAAGGAGGATATCTGGGTCAAATAGAACCTCTGGTTTTGATTTTTAAGGAATTCTTATGCTGATTTCCATACTGCTTGTAGCAATTTACACCCCCACCAACAATGGAGAAGGGTTCCTTTTCCTCTTAGCCTTGCCAGCATTTATTATTGGTTAATTTCTTTCTTTCTTTTTTTTTAGACAGGGTCTTGCTTTGTAGTTCAGGCTGGCTCTGAGCTCACTATGTAGTCCAGGCAAGCCTCGAACTCAACAGTCCTCCTGTCTCTGCCTCCTGAGTGCTGGGATTACAGGCGTGAGCCACCATGCCCAGCTGGTTAATTTCTTGATAACAACCATTCTTTCTGGAGTGAGATAGAATCTCAGTGTTTAATTTATGTTGCTCAAATGATCTGTGATGTTAAACCTCTCCTCATATATTTATGTGGGGTTTGTATTTCTTCATCTGAAAAGTTAAACCTTTAAGTTTCAGAGGCCAGGTGTTTTGTTCCAGCAATGGGAAGTTGACCAACATAGATGTCTACTGCATTACTATAATATTCCAAAAGTTGAAATGAATAATAGTATCAGACTGATGATCATAGGAAAGGATCTTAAAAGATTAATGGAACTGTAGTCTTTTCCTGACTTAAAATCAATCTCCTTAGAATCTTCTCTGGGCTTTCTATGGGCCTAAGACTCTCAGTGACAATATGGTGGTTTGAATTCTTATAAATTTTAATTTATGGGACTTTGACATACTCCCCAAGGTAATGTTCACATCAGGAAAGATGGCTGTATTTTGCTGAAGTGGAATCATTGCCACCTTAAAAAAATACGCATTTTATTTTTAAAACTTCACTGAATTAAGTTTTTAAAAATCAAACTGAACAGTGAACAATATTCCCAACTTTTAAATTCTTCCTTTAGTAAAAATTCTTCTTTCTCAACATCTAAGTTTAACTTATTTATCATTTCCAAGCTTTCATTTTCCCTTTCAAGAGAGTATATTTAATCCTCTAACTTTCAGGTTGACTGCATAGCTTCTTAAATGACAAAAGTGACGTACAATAAAGCTTGAGTATGAGTTTTATAAATAAAATCATTACCATTCTCACTGCTGCCATTCATTCAAGTATTAAACCATAACTTTCCTTTCTCTAACCAGAATCAGTCAGTCTGTCAATTTCTCTTTCTCAACATCTACCAAATTCATCTCGTGTAGTTTCTCTCTTTCAGTCGTGTGTGCATATGGTCATTCCAGGATTAGTCCTAAGGTATAACCTCACCTTCGTCTGCCTTTTTGCTGAGAAGCTGTCAACACTTCATCATTATTTTCAGAACCAAGTTGCCTTTGATTCCTTGGCATTCCAGAATATTCCTACTTCTTACCTTTGCTTTCCAGAGTAGCACATTTTTTTTTTACTGCAACAAAATTTCTGGGGTTAGGAACTTCAAACACAACAAAAGGAGGTTTGTTTAGCACACAGCTTTGGGGAATAGATGAGAAGGACCAAGTTATCTACTGTGCTTCTGGCAACAGCCTCACTGGCTGCATCACACTATGACAGAAAAGCAGAAGGACGAATGGCTGTAGACAGCAGGGGCCAAGCAGATGGGACGGGCCTGCTGTAACAGCCCACTCTTCCAAGAATTAACCTGTGAACACTAAGAAAATGAATGCACAGCAAGAATGACGCAAGAACCACATTCCAAGCACAAGTATTGTGTCATTTTATCTTTTGTTTCAACGGTTATTCACCCTAAGCATCTTGAGTTTACTGTTAAGAAGAAACAGCCACACAAATATCGTGTCACAGACCTGGAATTAAAATATATGTGTATTTTATTTTTAGGCTCCTATTAACCTAATATTAATAAGCCAGAAGAACAGACAGTTGGAAAAGGAGAATGGAAAAGAAGTGGCAAAGTCGATCAAGGAATCAGTGGCTGGCCCAGGTAATGGACGGATTCCCCCAGCCAAATGAAGAGAAATCTACCTGTCTGTCCCTGGTTCCAGCTTTTTCACATTCTTTGTGGTCTTTTCTTCATTATTAACGTGCTTGTCCTCACCATGATTTTTACAGCTTCCTACTCGCTTCGGAATGAGCCTCTGCACTGCTTCTCCTCCTTACCTGTAATCTATCACATGGCCATGCCTGGGGATGAATCAGGGCAGGAGTGCCAGGTTTGATTTAAGCGCGCTTTGGCTTCTCCTCTTAAAATTCCTGGTTGTGTAATAAAGGTTGGTTTGCATTTGCTCATAAAGGTATTTTATGGAGGAGGTGCCTTGGAGTTATTTCATTATTTTTCTAACTGTAGAGATGATAAATTCTGATGTCTTTGTTTGTATTTATGTAGCGCTACATGAATAGTCATTGTCTTTTTAAAAAAAAGGAAAAATAAATATATAGATATGAATTAATATAGAAGTCAAGCCAGAAATTACCCCTGGCGTGTGGCTTGTGGTAGGGAGTAGTGCTCGGTCCGCTTTCTCTGGAGGGCCAGCCCCAGCTGGTTCTCTTCCTTCTTGCCCACTGAGTGAGGGAGAGTTGTTAGTGTTGTGCGCTAGTGTGTCCAATGACTCCGAAAGCAACTTTTTTCTTGAGGTCCCAGCTCCTCTGCTTCCTTGGCTACCTAATCCTTCTAGAGTTTAGGGTATCTACTCTGGCTTCATTGGACAAATATCTATACTGACTCTTTATCTAGGTTCTAAGTCAGAATTATGAAGATGGCCATGGTGGAGGTGGAGTGAGCTCTTATACACCTGCAATCAAATTTTAAGTCTGCTTTTAATCAATTGTTGAGGTTTTAAAAGGTGATTAAAACCTCAGTACTTCTATGAAAATGAAGAAGAGGAATCAAAGACTTAAAGACGTTAAAAGGTTTGACATCACCAGGGGTTTAGGATTAACTTATCCTGGAATTTTTCTACTAGTTGCTACCAGAATCAGGCATATTGAGGTTATTGTCTGAGTATCACTCTAAAACAGAACACACATCCTTGGAGCCCCTGGCCTGGACCTAATATCATTACAGATGTTGGAGATACAATAAGCAGTAGGCCATAACTCCTTCTTTAAAATATGTGCAGTTTCTTGAATGCTGGGGTGGGGTGGGGTTAGGGAGTGGCATACCTAATTTAACAAACAAATGTGCAGTCCAAGAGAATCTCATACCCTCTCATTCCTCTCCTATATTCCTAGTAGAGGTGGAGTATCTCTGCCACAGTAACCACTGGAAGTTATAATCTGGGAGGTTGTCAGTATTCCTACTTCTGTAATAGCTAACTTTTTAAAATATCTATGTACCAGATAATGTGGTAAATGGTTTATGCGTATTATATCATTTGTTCTCAAAACTTCTCTATGAAATAAGCCCTTTTATCATTTTATTTCCAAATAAAGAAATGAAGACCTAGACATGTTAAGTAACATGTTTCATAATTCAGAATAGAATTGGTCTTATCTAAGATGAAACTCAGCCTTCTCCAGCCTTGGACACTTGACGCCACAGGTCTTGGTATTCTTAAACATAGAAAGTGGTCATTTGATGTATCTGAGAACTGGGTGAGGCCAAGGGGACTTCGAAAAGAAAGCCAAGAGAAGATACTTAGGCATGCTCACCTGGAGTGAGCATTGTGTGAGCTAAAACATTTTCACGAGAACACTGGAGAAATCCTTCAGTTTGGATGCAGTGGTGTTTCAGCATGGCTGGAAATGAAGAATTATGTCTTTCTTCTACAGATCATGGTAAATGAATCCCACATGCCATCCACACTATAGATGCAAATAGAGCTTCATAGGAAATTCTTAAGAGGAAATTTGATCAGTTTTATGTGATTAGGGGTCAGGACATAGGTAAGATTATTTTGTGGCAATTAGCCTGAATCTTGGTATGAAAGTAAATGTTTATCAGCAATGAAGAGGGCTGGAGAAGAGCATTCTTGTAGTGCAGTAAGGGTGGACAATGACATGTAAGTAGGAAGCAGTCTGTGGAGGAATCACAAGAAATTGATCTTAGGGAGATTTTAACCTGATGGGATGACACAAATAGGTGGAAAAGTTGGCATAAACTAAAACAGACCTTGTAAACCCCATTTTAAACAAAATATGTGAAGCTCTTAGAGAATTGAAGCAGGGGAATAACCTGGGCAATTTCTAAGATTCCCTGCCATGGAAAATAGATGGCTGGGAGAAAGATGTATAATGTGCCTACATTACTCCCAAATCCACTCACAATGTGGAAATGCTAGGTGCAGTTAGTATATGCCTTTAAACATGTTCTGAACTGACCAAAGGAGAAGAAATATATTGAGCACATGATTTTGTGTCTTTGAACTTCTCAGGAAAATGACAAACTGTTTATTGCTCCTAAAGCTGGTGCGTGACCACTTGTAGTTTGTATTTTCATCTGTGAAAAATTTAAGGATTAAGTGGTTTAGTAGTATTTTTGTTGTGTGCAGAATGAAAATCCACTGATCAAATAAAGTTCCAGTGCTGATTATGAAAAAAAATTTACTACCATATTTCACTACTTTATTATTTAACAAACAGTAATATCAATTTAACATCTGCCGAGTGAGTTCTTTACTATGCACAGTGGGAGATGCAAAGATTGATACTATCACTACCACTAGTCAGGCATTTTGGTTTATATGTATTGCCTCTAAGAATTTAAATCTGACACTAGAGCCTCACACTTTCAGCTTGGTATGCAAAGAATTTGGATTCTACTTGGGATATGAACCAGTATGACAGGTTAACAATAAAAATGTCATAGCACAGGTACAACATAAGTATAAATTGTGCCTTAAAAAGGAAGATGACCATGCGTGGTATGGAAAAGTTAGGAAAACTATCCTGTGGAAGAGGGTGCTATTTCTTAGGACAGGTTTTGTTAGATGCAAGGCAGAGATAAGAAATGAAGTATATGTAATTTACAATATTTGAAAGGTAATCTCAGAAAATGATGAGAGGAGAAGGAGAAAGGAAAGAAGACAATAAATGACATTTCTAAAGCTAGTTACCACCATAGACAATAGAGGCTCAGTCCCACTGGAGACTCTGGGAAACAGTGGATAACATGCTAGCATTCCTTTCTCTCACATATCTAACCTCTTTGAACACATTCAGTCCCCCAACTCCTGTAAGTAATTCCACCCAAAAAGGGAAAGAGCTGGAGAATGTGTTCTCTTTTTTTCCCCATTATTCAGTAAAGTTTATTGGTACATTATATACATAGCCTACAATCACACAAAACATTGGGGAATTTGTAACAATATGTGATACAGGTCAATTCTCATTTTTACCCACATCCCTGCCCACTCACCCCCTCCCCACCCCCTATATACATACTCTTTTTTTTTTCCCCCAAGTCATATTTATTCCTTCACCTCATTACATTCCCATACCAAATTCATTTTGGATATTATAGAAACTATCCTACATTCTAGAGCTCCTTTACCTCTACAGGTACTTATATCAAAGAAAAGATCTGGTATTTGTGTATCTTTGTTCTGTTTATTTCACTTATTAGTGTGTCCTCCAGGTGTCTCCATTTACACATAAATGAATCAATCTTGTCATTCTTTATGGCAGAATAGTACTCCATTTAAAACACACCCACACACACACACACACACACACACATCTTTATCCAGTCTCCAGTTGATGGGCATTTAGGTTGTTTCCAAGACTGGGCTATCATGAACTGAGCTGCTATGAACAGAGGTGTACATCTGTCTTTCCAATGTGATTTTTAAAATTCCTTTGGGTATATTCCTAGCAGGGGGATAGCAGGGTCGAATGGGACATCTGGTCCTACTTTTCTTAGGAATCTCCACATAGATCTCCACAATGGTTGCGCAAGTCTACAATCCCACCAGCAGTGGAGAAGGGTTCCTTTCTCCCCACAGCCTCACCAGCATGTATTGCTGGTTGATTTTGTAATAATGGCCGTTCTTTGTGGAGTAAGATGGAATCTGTGTTTTCATCTTTCATCTGACCAGTGATGTTGAACATTTCTTCATATGCTTCTTGGCTGCTTTGACTTCTACCTCTGAGAAGTATCTGTTCATTTCAGATGCCCATTTTTGAATTGGGTCTTTTAACTTAGGGAGACTGATTTGTTTAAGTTCCTTGTATATTGTAGATAATAGCGCTTTGTCTGACAAGCAGCTAGTAAAGACTTTTTCCCATGTTGTTGGTTGTCTTTTAGCCGTGCCAGTGACTTCTTTTGCTGTGCAGAAGCTTTTTAGTAGGATGAGATCCCATTTTTTGATTCTTTTGCTAGTTCTTGTACTGTAGAGGTTTTATTCATGAAGTCTCTGACTCAGCCAATGTCTCCAAGAGTTTTACCTAACCTGTTTTCTAGCATGTTTATTGTTTCTGTTTTAATGTTTAAGTCATGAATTCATTGTGAATTTAGTTTTGTGCATGGTGAAAGAAATAGATCTAGCTTTAGTTTTTGGTAGGTTAAAGCCCAGTTTTTAAGCACCATTTGTTAAGAAGTCTCTCTTTCCCCCATTGGGGATGTTTGGCTCCTTTGTCAAAGGTAAGGTGGCTTAGTGTGTCCGGGGTTGTGTCTGGATCTTCTAATCTATTCCACTGGTCCTCGGGTCTGTCACTTTGCCACTACCATACAGTTTTTATAACAGTGGCTTTATAGTAGAGTGTTAAATTGGGGATTGTAATACTCCCTGCCATGTCATGGTTGCTTAGAATTGTTTCTGTGATTCTAGGTCTCTTGTGGTTCCAGATGAACTTTTGGATTATTTTCTCTAGCTCTGTGAAGTATAGTGTTGGGATTTCAATTGGAATTGCATTGAATCTGTATAGTAGTTGCAGGAGTATAGCCATTTTGACGATGTTGGTTCTCCCTACCCAGGAACAAGGGAGTTCTTTCCACTTTCTGATAGCCTTTTCTATTCATATTTCAGAGTCCTATAGTTTTCAGAGTAGAGGTCTTTCACCTCCTTTGTTAAATTGGTTCCTAAATATTTCATTTTTCTGATTGCTATTGTAAAAGGGATTGACTCCCTAATTTCTCTTTCAGTGAGTCTGTTGTTTGTTTGTAGACAAAGGCTGTTGATTTTTAAGCACTGACCTTGTATCCAGCAACCCTACTAAATTTGGTAATTAAGTCTAGTAGTCTTTTGGTTGAGTTTTTAGGATCCTCTAGATAGAGTATCATATCATCAGCAAATAATGACAGTTTAATTTCTTCCTTTCCTATCTTTATTCCTTTTATATCTTTGTCCTGCCTGATTTCTATGGTAATGTTTCTAGTACTATATTGAATAAGAGTCATGACAAAGGGCATCCTTGTCCCATTCCTGATCTTAGTGTAAAAGGTTCCAGTTTTTTCCCATTAAGTATGATGCTGACTGTTGGTTTCACATAAATAGCTTGTATCACATTGAGAAAAAGTCCATCTATTCCAATTCTCTGTAGGGTTTTGATCATGAATGGGTGTTGATTTTGTCAAATGCTCTTGCTGCATCTATTGAGATGATCATATGCTTTTTGTCCTTGAGTCTGTTAATACAGTGTATTACATTGGTTGGTTTACATATGTTGAACCAGTCTTGCATCCCTGGGATAAATCTGACTTCACTGGGGTGTATGATTTTCTTGATAACTCTCTGTATTCTGTTAGCCAGTATTTTATTGAGGATTTTTGCATCAATGTTCATTAGAGAGATTAGACTGTAGTTTTCTTTTTTGGTGGGATCTTTCTCTGCCTTTGGAATCAAGGTGATGGTTGCTTCAAGGAATGATTTGGGGAGTACTGCTTCCTTTTTGATTTCAATTAAAAATATTGAGGAGTACAGGCATTTACTCTTCTTTAAAAGTTTTATAGAATTCAGCAGTGAAGCCATCAGGACTGGAGCTTTTCTTTGTTGGTAGGTTTTTTTTTTTATTACATTTTCAATTTCACAGATTGATATCAGGTTATTTAACATTTTTTTTTTTTTTTTGCTTTTTGGAGACAGGGTCTTGCTTTGTAGTTCAGGCTGGCCCTGAGCTCACTATGGTGCCCAGGCAAGCCACCGCGAACTCAGCAATCCTCCTGTCTCTGCCTCCCAAGTGCTGGGATTACAGGGGTGAGCCACCATGCCCAGCATTATATGTGGTAACCGGGGATCGAACTCAGGTCCTTACGCTTGCGAGGCAGGCGCCGGAACCACTGAGCTAACCCTCCGGCCCAGGTTATTTAACATTTTTATATCCTCTTCCTTCAGCTTTGGAAGTTCATATGTGTCTAGGAATCTATCCACTTCCTCTAGATTTTCCATATTTTTGGAGTAAAAATTTGCAAAGTATGTGCTTATTATCCTTTGGACTTCCTCTGGATCTGTGCTGATTTCCCTATTTTCATTCCTTATAGCATGGATTTGAGCCTTTTCCTTCCTTTGTTTGATAAGGTTGGCTAAGGGTCTGTTGATTTTATTTATCCTTTCAAAGAACCAACTCTTTGATTCATTGATTCTTCATATGGTTCTCTTTGTCTCCATTGAATTAATTTCTGCCCTGATCCTTATAATTTCCTCCCTAATATGAGCTCTGGGCTTGTCTTGTTCCTCTTTTTCTAATTGTCTGAGATTCATCATTAGGTTTTTTTTATTTCAGTTTGCTCTATTTTCTGAGTGTAGGCATTTATTGCTATGAATTTCCCTTGTAGAACTGCTTTCATTGTGTCCCATAAGTTCCTGTATGTTGTACAGGCATTGTCATTTAGTTGCAGAAACTGTTTAACTTCTTTAATTTCTTCTGTGGCCCATTGGTTGGTCAACAGAGTGTTGTTCAGTTTTCATGTGTTTGTGAGGATCTTGGAATTTCTTTTGCTATTCAGCTCCAGTTTCAGGGCACTATGGTCTGATAGTACGCAGGAGATAATTTTGATTCCTTTGCATTTACTTAAACCTGTTCTATGGTCTAGAATGTAATCTATTTTGGAGAATGATCCATGAGCAGCTGAGAAGTAGGTATACTCTGGCTTTGTAGGGTGAAATACTCTGTAGGCATCTTATTAAGTCCATTTTCTCAAAAGTTTGATTTAGTTCAAGTATTTCTGTATTGATTCTTTGTCCAGTTGATCTGTCAATTTGTGATAGTGGAGTATAAAAGTCCCCTACTACTATTGTATTCGTGGTTAACTGGCTTTTCATGTCCACTAATGTTTGTTTTATGTAGGTGGGTGCATTAGAGTTAGGTGCATAAATATTCATGATTGTTATTTCTTTATCTTGGATCATTCTCTGTAGGAGAATATAGTGACCTTCTTTATCTCTTTTAATCAGTTTGGGTTTGAAATCTATTTTATCTGCAAACAAGATAACCACTCCTGCTTTTTTGCCATTTCCTGAGGTATGGAGAATTGTTTTCCAACCATTTATTTTCAGTCTATGGGTTTCCTTCTGAATTAGGTGTGTTTCCTGAATGCAGCAGATTGTAGGATCTTGCTTCTTGATCCAATCTGCTAGTCTGTGTCTTTTAATTGGCCCATTGAGGCCATTGACATTAATGGTTATGACTGATATGGACATATTCAGGGCTGCCATGTTTCCCTATTGGTTCTTTTCTTCTTTGCTTTTCTCCTTTTCTATTTAGTTTCTTGTTTGTCCCAATGAATTCACTGTCCTGGGTCTTGTGGATATAAAGTTTTCTGTGTTTTTTTCCAAGATGTTCTTTAGAATGTTTTGGAGTACAGGTTTCACATTTGTGAAGTTTTTCAGGTGTTCTTTATCTGGAAGTATCTTATTTCCCTGTCTATTCTGAAAAATAGTTTTGTAGGACACAACAGTCTAGGCTGGAGGTTGTTTTCCTGCAATGCTTGAAATACTTCTCTCCACACTCTCCTTGCATTGAGTGTTTGTGTTGAAAAGTCTGCTGTGATCCTAATGGGCTTCCCTTTGTAGGTGATTTTCTTCCTTTCTCTCACTTCTTTCAGTATTTCATTCTTTTGTTGTGCATCTGGAACCTTGATAATTATATGTCTAGGTGTAGATATTTTTATGTCATGGCGTTTTGGAGCCCTATAGGCCTAATTTATCTGCATGTCCATTTCTTTTCCTGTGAAGTTTTCTGCTGTTATCTCTGACAACAGTTTTTTTTAAAATGTGTTTTCATTGTCTCCTGCTTCCTCAGTGACTCCAGTCAGTCTTATGTTATTTTTCTTTGAGTCATCTAGAAGCTGTTGGATTGATTTCTCATGGTCCCTTGTCCTTTTCCATAGATTACGTCTTTCCTGCTCATTGGTTGCTACACTGTCCTCTAGGTCTGAGATTCAGTTCTCTGCTTCATTCATCCTACTTCACAAGCTTTCATTCTCCTTCATCATTTCCTGGAGCTCTGCTTGAAGCTATTTAAAAGGTTCCATTGCTTCTGCTATCTTGGTTTCTATCATCTCAATGATCTCTTCTTTAATGATGTCTTTCACTCTGGACAGTATCTCTGTTTTGATCATCAGAGATGAGTTCTGATTTCCATTTTAGTAGATCTGCTTTAGTTACCATGTCAAAGAGTCCTGGTGTTTGAGTTTCAGTTTGCTCTATTTCTCTTTTCTCTGAATTTCCCTGTGGTGGTGATCTTTGTTTCTGTTTTTTATTTTTATTTTTGTATATTTTCTCATTTCTACTCTTTTGTTGTTACTAATGCTATTTGTTTAATTCCTTGCCTGATGACACACAGTGTTTGTTGCAGGTCTCTTTCTTTCTGTTATCTGGGGCCCTTTGGATGTGGCACCTTCTTGGGTGTCCTCCTTGAATCTGTAATCACCCTTGAGAGTTCTCAGTTCTGACACATCATGGGAGGTATTTGAACAGAAAAATCACATCATGTTTGTTACCATAATACAATCAGTGCCAATATCAGTATTAAACACAGTAAATAAAATGAAAAGTTTTGTTAATTTCTATTCTGAAAACTTTGAGCTCATGAGTTACCTCTATGTCCATATGCCAAAATTTAGAATTAATCAGCAATGGGTATACAACATGTAGATCATAAATGTACCCCCAGAACCCTTTGGGAATAAAAGGTCACTGGGGAATCAGGGAGGTAGGGAGACAGAAAGAGAATGAAATAGGCTTAGCAGATTTATAAAGATCACCTAGTCTTGAGAGCCTCGTATATGCCAGCAGGTAACAGAGGATAATAGGGCATGTATAAAACAGTGCCAACTGTAAGACCACTGGAGACTTTGCACACCTTCTTATAATAGTGCAGGAGAAGAGATAGGGCAGCCTAAGAGTCTTTTACTTCTGGGTATTGGTTCTGACAGGAAAGAGTGTGGAGACACGAGGTGAATAGAGGGATCTAGGAGTAGATGGCAGAACAGAAGCTCTTTCTTTCTGTTATCTGGGGCCCTTTGGATATGGCACCTTCTTGGGTGTCCTCTGGGGCCTTTTTTTTTTTTTGAGACAGGGTCTTGCTGTGTAGTTCAGGCTGGCCCTGAGCTCACTATGTAGCCCAGGCAAGCCTTGAACTCAGCAATTCTCCTGTCTCTGCCTCCTGAGTGCTGGGATGACAGGCGTGAGCCACCACACCACGGCTAGATTCCCTTGTTTTTTTAATCTTGCCTGGTCTCTCAGTGTGGCTCCAGTGTGGAGGGCTGCAGGAAATGGCTCTGGGCTACTCTTGGGCCTGTGTCATCACAGGGCAGCTCTGGCATGGAGTGGGGGCCAGCTGGCAGATCACAGGCCTCTGAGGTGGAAATGGCGCCTGTGGTCTGCGACCTGAGTCCTTTAGATGCAGCTCTGGGTGGAGCGGGCATGTGTTCTCTTACAGGAGTGTGGCATCGGCTTTAGACTTCCTCAGCCTTCAATGACTTCCCAGCTCTTCTAGTTGTCCCTCATCCAGCCAATAGCTGCAGGGCAGTGAGCATTCCAAATGAACAGTAGCATGAGTTCAGAATTCTAGAATGGTGAGTTCTATAGACCAGGCACCAAGAGCATCAATAACAACATTTGAGGTCTGGCTGCCACTTACAGAAAAGGAAACAGAGTTCAACACGTTTTGGTTAATATGTGCCATTAAAAGTTGGGAGCTCGGAGGACGAAGGAGAGAGCAGATAGAGAGAAACGCCTCCTAGTCTCCCCGGAAGTGCTGCACTGCGAGTGTTTCACAAGGGCACATGTTCTTCACAATGAAAGCAGACAAGTTTTCTCTGAAGAAACGGTGACTGAGCTGAGCACAGAAGGGTGAGCTCAGGCAAGGTTGTGTGCACATAGTGTATGTGTGTGTGTGTGTGTGTGCGCACGTTCATGCGTGCCTGCATGTATGTGTGTGTGAAATGGGGGCAGGATACAAAGAAAGGCAGCAAAACATCTAAGGCAAAGGAGAAATGGCAAACTGAAAACAAGGCAGGGTGGCAGAAGTTAAGTGGAAAATGGGAATGCTGAGGCCGAAGCTTAAAGAAGATGGGCCAACAGAGACAGGTTAATAAGAACTCACCTAGGAGCTTGGCGCAGTAAAATTTCCTGTTGAAATAAGGGATCGCGTTGACCTGTGGAAACGCTCTGAGGCACGACTGTAGTTCCATCAGGAACTGTGGTGATGCAGGAACTGCTGGGTGGGATGCAAGACTGCAGCCTGCCACCCACGGTCCCCGACATCCTTCCAAGTCAGAGGCCACCTGTGTTCTTTAGGGTACTTTTGACTGTAAAGAGACCATGGCTCAAGTTGAGTGAAACATAAAGGAAATTTCTCTCCCAAAGAAAGCTATCGATCAGGCGTTTGGCTGTTTCCTGACTTCTTGACTCCTTTCTCATCTCTTTCACATTGGCATCTTTCAGGGTCATCACGTGCCAGAAGCAGCTGTATCAAGCTGCTGGTTTGTTCTAGTGGAAGGAAGATATTCTATCTTTCTAACGAGGGATATGTCTTCTTCCTGTTCATTCTTAATGGACGGACTTACACAGCGAGCCGACACCTGGACCAGTGAGAGTTACTGTGAAAATTTCCACAGCGAGTTGGCTTAAGTTT
Organism: Thryonomys swinderianus; assembly: GCA_004025085.1. NCBI lineage: Eukaryota > Metazoa > Chordata > Mammalia > Rodentia > Thryonomyidae > Thryonomys > Thryonomys swinderianus. Next base: position 3,318 of record PVIC010022973.1, on the reverse strand, counting down.
GAAATTCTGTCACCATCAAGGACAAAGGAGTAGTATGCCTGGCTTAGCATCCTCGCAGACCACTTCTGAGGAAGTTTACTATGGGAATAGAATGGATCCTTAGCAAAATAATTATTTTGCAAGAATGAAGGGACGGAAATATTATGCTGAACCAACTACCAAAAATATGCACTCCACTACTAATTCTTTCTGTTCTTCAAAACAGCCGCTGAAAATGGAAGCTTAATAATTTATAAGTTTGAAAACATAGCTTTCCTTGAAAATGTTCATCTGAGGCAAACTTGTATTGCAGTTAAAAGCCCAGACTCTGTATTTAAACACCTGGGTCTAAGGATAGGCTCCAGTATTTACCAGATGTCTGATTTTAGGCTGTTAACTTAAATTCTTTATTATTGTTGTTATTCAAATAGTGGAGATACTCAGCCCTACCACAAAGGTCAGCGGAGGATGGTAGATGTGGATATGTACTGACAGTGATAGAAATCATAGCATTGTGCAGTGTTCATGCATTTAAGTTAATGTTATTACCTGTTTATTTAGTACACAAATCTTCTCTGGTAAAATATAGCTTGAACTTAAGAGTGATAAGGGATTCTGGCTTAAAGATATCTTTGGGAATTGCTAGAACTGATACAAATTTAAAATCATTCCTGCTAAATGTCCAATGTACAAATCAAGGCCTACAAATGCAGTGAAGGTATTAAAAAGTGCTTTCCTGATATGAAAATATAATCAGAATATTAGAGTTTCCAAGTATAGACATAGTTGAGCTCCTCTGAGGAACAGATGGACTTAAATATGAATGAATGAAGTGATAACCAAGGCATAATTAGTGGGGAGGCATAATGACACTGTTATTAGACTGGGGATACATAGAATTAGAGAAGACGCCAAACACCTTTCTTTCATTGCCCAGAAATCATTATAGGAGATTGGAGCTGGGGGAGCTAGGAGAACTACTAGCTTCATAAGGATGATTCCACAGCTTATGCCAAGACACACTCAGCCTCTCTGTAGTTTTGCAAATCTCTCTCTTGGGAGAAGAAGATAATTTTGCTAAGCCCACATAACCACTAAAATGAAAATGAAATTAATGGAATAGTTTTTATATTCCCTTTCACACTCATCTATAATAAATCACACAAAGCCCTTGCATTTTCTACATTTATCACACACACAGTCTCTTTCCCCCTAATGACCATGTTTCTATCTCTAAATACTAGAGAAATAGACTCAGTGTTTAGCATTGGGAAAGGCAGTATAAAATAGAGATCAAAGAATCATGCCTGTGTTTTTCAACTGGCACACACTTTGGAGATTGCTGGGCAGGAGGAGAATGTGCAGCTAAGAGTTTGAGGGAAAGACTCATCCTCCCTTGTATCATTCAGCCCTGTACCAAGTGCAAGTGTATTGTCCCACTGTCCACTTTATGAGGAAAGCCACTTTGCAAAGACATCACTCTCTGCATCTTTTATAGCAAAAACTGAAAGCTGACTGAAGGTATATTTTAGCACATTATTTCTCCTACTTGAAGGTTAGTGTGTAAATTATGACAGCATTTGGGTGCAAATAACAACAAAGAAGAAACAAATACTGTTTTAATTATCTTATTATATAAGTTCTATAGAACAAGGCAACTGGTGACTTTAGGGATGCAGAGTTTTTCAATATTTTCATCCTTAGCAGCCATCTTTAAACCATCTTTAGCATTGCTAGTTTTTGTCCTATTTCTTATCTTCTTAAGATCACAGGGAAGTTGTTGTCCTTTGAGGGACTAGATGGAAAGTAGAGAGCAAATTGTTGGGCAGTGCCAAATGCCTCCTTTAAGGGCAAATAGGAGCGTTCCAGAATTTTCTTTGTAAAGATTCTATTCACCCTCTGTGGCCAAAATTGGATCATCTTTGCAAAAGGGAATTTTTTTCTTGGGTGCCAGAGCATCTTCAGTGTCCAGTTCATGAGGTGTGGTAAAAGATGACAGTGTAGATATCATTCCAGTGAGAACTGTCTTTAATAGGTAATGCTTTTATTTTCTTATGACTTCTTTTGTAAGAGATCTGTCATTTTATATTTGAAGTTTCATTGCTGTTTTCCTCCCAAGTTTACAAATGAGAGCCTGGGTTCTAGGACATCGATAGTTCTTCTCTGGACTGTTGATCCCTGTTATGCAAGAATTTTGCATCCACTTTGTTCTGACTGGATCCGTGTGGGAGGGAAGATGGTCCCTGAGAGTGTGGTGGATCAGGCTTGTCGCTGATACCTCTAGGCTCATCAATCATGTTTCAGTAGGAAGGAAAGAAGGCAGAGAAAGAAATCATCCAGGCCCTTAAATTCAGCCAGACCTCGATGCCACATGCTCTTCTGGATTACCCAGGTCTGTAATCAGCATATGTCTCTTACTTAAGCTATTCTGAGTGGAGATTTTGACACTCATAGCTAAGTGATGAATGCAAAATTTGAAATTATAGGTGTGATAATTGATTGGCTTGAGGTTTCATGCTAATCCATTTCTGTAACCAGTGGTAACAGTATTTATTCTTAACCAAAACATTGAAGAACCAATTATCAGAAGGGGGCCAAGAGAAAAATTGGAAACAAGTGTGTTTAGTTTCTCCAATTGTATGTTCCCGTTTCCCTGAAGCTTTAGCTAAATTCATAAATTGTTTTTCTTCCCAAGACTAGGACTTAGTTTGGAATGAAGTGAATATTTTTCCTGTAAATTAATCTCCTGGCGCCATTTTGCCAAAGCTAGTTCACTAAAGGCCAATTTGACAAAAGCACTGTTGTATTTTAATTTGAGCTCAAAAGTGTATGATAAAAACATAATTGTCTAGGGACTGGGGAACTTGCGGCGGACGGACCAGACCCAGCGGCCCCGGGTCCGCCATGCCGTGAGCCCAGCGGACTGGGGAACTTGCGGCGGACGGACCGGACCCAGCGGCCCCGGGCCCGCCGTGCCGTGAGTCCAGCGGACTGGGGAACTTGTGGCGGACGGACCGGACCCAGCGGCCCCGGGCCCGCCGTGCCGTGAGCCCAGCGGACTGGGGAACTTGCGGCGGGTGGACCGGACCCAGCAGCCCCGGGCCCGCCGTGCCGTGAGTCCAGCGGACTGGGGAACTTGTGGCGGGCGGACCGGACCGAGCAACTCCGAGCCCACCGTGCCTTGCTTCCGGCGAACTGAGTGAGCAGCACGCGGACCCGGCTGCAGGGTGCAGGCCATTTCCAGTGGACTGAAGGCCGCCCAGCAGCACACTGTATCCCGGAGCTGTGCAGTGAGGAGTCAGACATAGAGGTAACTCATAAGCTCAAAGTATCCAGTAT
>PVIC010022972.1:0-27243 GCA_004025085.1 Thryonomys swinderianus | reverse complement strand
TTGGACATCTCTTACTCCCACTGACACAGTGCTAACTATCACAGGAGGGTTAGCTAAGTACATAATTCAAACAAGATTCAGTCTTGCACTTTGGAGTTAAGATTATTTCAGAGACACAGTGAAAGTGTCAGGGCAGGTCTTCCATTCACTTCTTTCTGTAGCTGTCACTAAGTTCTCTCTTGGCACATGTCACCCACCTTAAGCCTGGAGCAGGTGTCACTTTGCACTCACCTCTGCAAAATAGCATATCCAAAGAGAATGGAATGTAGACATTGTGAATTGAACTTTATGTATTGAAGCCCTAACTCTAATGTAGATGTGTTTGTGGATGGGACTTAAAAGTGATTAAGTGGAAATGAGCTCACAGTGGTGAGGCACTGACCTAAGAGAATTGAGGGGTCTTGATAAAAAAGACATCAGAAAACTCCAACTCTCTGTCTCGCTCTCCTTCCCTCTTTTCCTCCTTCTTTTTCTCTCTCTCCTCTTTCTCTCTGTTTCTCTTTTTACCTTTTTCTCTCCATTTCCTTCCTTTCTTATACTCACACACCAAAGGAAAGTGCTACCTTCACCTTGGATTTAGATCAGAAATAACAGAAACTGTGAGAAAATAAATTTCTGTTGTTCAAGCCATCTAGTCTATGGTACTTAGTTTTGGCAGCCCTAGAAAACTAACCCTATAGGTAATTCTGCTCCTGATTCTACTAGCTGATATATAAAGTTTTGGGTCCCAAATCTTCCTGAGATAATGTCACAGTGCTAGAACCATTTGATTTTCTTGAAGTTATTCTCAAAAATAGTGCCTCATATTTACTTCATATTTTTATTGAATAGTTAGAACAATTTATTACCCTTGATTCTTTTCTTTCTTTCCCTTTCTTTCTTTCTTTCTTTCTTTCTTTCTTTCTTTCTTTCTTTCTTTCTTTCTTTCTTGACAAGGTCTAGCTTTGTAGTTCAGGCTGGCTCTGAGCTCACTATGTAGCCCAGGAAAGCCTCGAACTCAGCAATCCTCCTGGCTCTGTCTCTGGAGTGCTGGGATTACAGGCGTGAGCCACCACTTCTGGTATTGTGGTATGTGGTACTGATTGCTGGTGGGCACGAGTCACCATGTCTGGTATTGTTGTATGTAGTACTGGGTATCAAACCAGGGACCTTGTGCTTGCTCGGCAGATGCCAGAACCACTGAGCTAAATCTCTGGCTCTACCCTTGATTCTTTTAATTTCAATTAAATGATCATATGAACAATTAATTTAGAAAACACAATAACTATATTACTTAGGATATTGTGGTTTCCAAAGACATACATAAATTTTCCTAGTAGACTCAGTGTTTGAATACATTCCTACAAAGTACAGCTAACACCCAAGACGATTCTATTCTCAAAGGCCTGGGTGATATAGTCCCTAGTATATGTGAATTTCTTTCAACTTTCATGTTCATTACATAAAATCCATTCTGTAATATATCCTCATTTGTTTCCGGCCTCAAAAAATGCCTTAAGTAGATGACTGAGAAATTGTGCCATGTTTATCATAGCGCTGACACTGTTGCTTGGTCCAGTCTACTGGACCACAGGGACAGAGTTGTCTTCTCAGCATTCTCAGGGAAAGAGGGTGCTTTGAGTGCAGAATCTGAAACAGAGAGCATCATGAAGAACTGGAGCAGCACTTTCAGTGGCTGAGGCTGAAGGAGGCAGCAGGTCTGGGGCAGGGTCTTCTTCCCACTCTTTAGAAAGGGACCCGCACTGGCAGGCCCCTGTCCTTTCTGGTCTTCCACAGTCCAGTAAGACAGCTTCATTCATACAGGTGTCTCTTCTCTTAAGGAAATTGTCCTTGGTTTTTATTTAAAAATATATTTTTCTGATAATATCTTGCAGAGCCATTAAAATGGAAAAGAAACATAAGATTATCTATTATACTTGCTAGAGAACAGTTATTCACCACACAGTTGCAATGAAGCGATATGCAAGGTAAACACACATAGAATTAAATTTTAGACAAACTCAGACAACTTAGAAAAACTAACAGTGAAACCAGAAGGAAAGAGGGATGTCCAGGAAATTGGATATAGATTTTCTGGTCCCCCAAATATGAAGACTTCAATGAAATACAAAACAGAAGCCATGGCCAGTAGGCGGAGGAAGCTCATCGACAGAGATGAGAACAGAAGCAATGAGGTGTTTGCTCCTCAGGCACTGAGGTTTAATTCTCAGGAGTGAAAGAAAAAGAGGAAAGAAGGAAGGACATCCTTATGTTACGCAATTATTTTTATTCTTAGAAAAAACCTCAAATTTATAACCTAAAATTCCATTCTTTGACAGTGAGGTTTTGCTATTTCATTTTATTACTTAAAGAAAACTCATAGTATTCACACCATTGTGCAAAAACAGTGATAAACGTCTTTGTGCATGACCCTGTTGAAGTCCTTTTCTGTTTTGGTTCCACCATTTATGTCGAGTATTTTTAGTGTCTAGTGATTCCAGGTGCTCATTCCAGTCTGTGGTCCAAACAAAGGAAGATGGCTTAAGTTCTTCTACTTTTCAGTATTTGCTCCACTTTATCTTCAACTACACCTGGTATCCAAAGACTCTTACATTTCTTTACTTGGTATTTCAGGAAAACAGTTTCTTCTACAAAAGCGGTTGGGAAGCACAGGATATGTGGCTTTCCAGGTCAGTGTAGGAGATTTGAGAGTGAAACTGTACTTTATACAACTGTGTAACTTTCATTCTTTCTACTCTGTGTAATGTTCCCGGACTCATCACAGGCAGGGCCCCTGGATGGGATTCATCTTTGTCATTCAGCTGTTTTATTTTTTTTAAAAATTCTTATTTCACTTTGCTATCAGAAAGCAATAGAGAAAAACTATGTCTTCAATCCACCATACTCACTCAAAAGGATATCCTGAACTGACTCTCCAGAGATATGTAGGTGACTGGGATGGAGTTACAGTTTGCCTTGTTTATGTCTCTATATTTCCCATGCATATAGAGGTACTGGATAAGTGTGTTCATCAAATGAGTTAGAGAAAAAGGAGGATTATGAAATGAGACTCTGAAAGTAGGGCAGGAAAGGACCAGAATCTAATGTCTAGCCACAGGGAGGCAGTGTCTCCCATGACAGGTTAGTTCAAAGCCCTGGAGAGATTAGATAGGCTGATACATAGAACAGGTGTTTCAGCACTACCATGGCCATTTGTGATACTGTTCAAGCCCAGAAGAGTTTCCTCAAGCAAAAAATGCACTTAGGAAATAATTATTTGCTGATGGAGATGCTCCCTGGAGTTTTACTAATTATCTTATGGATACAACTAACATGTGAGTTTTGGGTTTTTTTCTGGTGTTTTCATTAGTGAATTCTCCAGAAGTGGAGCTCTGTGCAGGGAAGAGGAGAGACTTTGCCCCACAAACATAAAGAGAAACTCGAGAGAAGGAGAGAGGAAAGGAAAAAGCATAGGGGCATACTGGGGAGTTTGGGAATATAATTATTGTCTGTAGTGAGTCTGAGAAAAGAGATAAAAACCCATCTGAACTACCTTCTTTTGTGTTTCTAACCAGCGGTAAATAGTCAACAGCTGAATCAGAGTCCTCAGTCTATAACCATCCAGGAAGGAGAGGACGTCACCATGAACTGCAGCTCTTCAAGCACATTTAACAACTTCCAGTGGTACAAACAGGAGCCTGGAGGAGGTCCTGTCCTCTTGATAATCTTATATAAAAATGGTGAATTGGTAAGAAGTGGGAAAGTGACTGCTTGGACAGACGGGACAAGGAAGAACAGTTTGCTGAGTATCCCCGCCTCCAGGCCTGACGATGCCACAACCTACTTCTGTGCTGGAGCACAGTGCTCCACCAGCACCTGCAGCCTGTACTCAAACTTGCAGTTTAGTGTGCAGTGTGATGAGTAACACAACCCATGCACCCTGTCATTCAACCCGCCCTGTCATTCCACTACCGCAAGCCTTCCTCTACTCGAGAATTTCTTTCTTTCCCTAATGGCCTCCTCCCCTTGATTACTTTTTAATGTAGGTAGTGTGCTTATTTGCTTGTTTTTATCAAGCTATAAGAATAGAGCAACACATACAGTACATGATGGTAATATATCTCTTTTAAAATTAGATAATAGCATTGGAATTGAAATGAGATTTCAGGAATAATTTCAAAAATGATTATTCAGTTAGCCACATAAAGAATACAATTAGATCTTTACCTCACATATTTGTGTTAGCTCAAATAAATTAAAGGGCTAACCTAAGAATTTGAACTGAAAAGTTCTTAAAAGAAAACATACAGATAAACAATAAACGTTGTGAATTTGGGCTGTGAAGTGGTCTCTCGGCCCAGTTTACATGTGTGAGCACACAACATACAATGCCATGCATACACACACTTGCACACATACACACACAAAGCAACCACCACCACTACCAACCACAAAAAAGCAAATACCACTTAAAAGTGATGAGAGCATTTGGATAGTCATTACTCTAAAGAATACATAAAAATTACCAAAACAACATGAAAAGGTATGCAAAATCATCAACCATTAGAGAAATACAAACTGAAGCCGAAATGAATTATCACATTATACCAACTAGGATGTCTATGATTTTAAAGGAAAAAAAAAGAGAGGGAGGGAAGGAGGAAAAAGCAAAAGAGGAAGAGAAAAGTGAGAGAGAAGTTCAGTGAGGATGTGGGGAAATCAGAATCCTAATTCATCTCTGACAGCAGTGTAAAAATGTACATTCACTTTAGAAAACAATTTGACAGTTCTTCAAATGATTAAATGAAGACTTAGGAGAAATCATCTCTCGGTATGTGCTGAAGAGAACTGAAAATTTATTCATGCAAAAACTTCCATGCTAATGTTCCTAGCAGCATGGACTTGACAAGCAGACAGCTGAAGTGTCCATTCTTTGATGATCAGGTAAACAAAATGAATTATTTCTGAATTTTCACATTATATCACATACACAAATAAGTCAGATCTTATACTCAACAGTTAGAAGACAGAAATTTTTTTCAGTCACAAGATATTTAGAAAAATTAAATCTGTACTTTGCCTAAAAAGATACAAAACCAAATAATTCTTTCAAATGTTATCCTTGGACATAATAAAGTGGACATAGACAGAAACTACAAACACACAAAAACTCTTCATGTAGTCAACTATTTAAAATAATATTTTATTGTATAATTTATAAAAGTGTATATATAATTTATAATATATAGAGCAACTCTATAAGGAGAGTTTGGGAATATAATTATTGCCCATAGTATGTCTGAGAAAATAGATCAAAACACATCTGAACTCCCTTCTTTTGTGTTTTTAAACAGCGGTGAGTGGTCAACAGCTGAATCAGAGTCCTCAGTCTATAACCATCCAGGAAGGAGAGGACATCACCATGAATTACAGTTCTTCAACTTTCAGTGGCATAAATAGGGCCCTGAAGAAGGCTCTGTCCTCTTGATAATCTTATATAAGAGTGGCAAATTGGTGAGAGATGGAAAACTGACTGCTCAGTTAGCATATAATTTATAGCCTTAAGACAGTATGATATTGAAACCCAAAATATTTTAATTCATGACAGTTGAGACATCAGGTATCAAAACTTGTGAGATGCAACAAAAACAATTCCTAAAAGGGCAATTTTCAAATTTTCTATTAATATGTATTGATTTTATGATTTTAAAAGTATTTTTATTTTTTATTTTAGCATATTCATACATAAAAACAGTACATAATGTTTAAACTCCTTATAGGATGTTGGAATATAGCATGTCTTAATTTCTGTCTTAATTGTCTTTCTCTTCTTTCCCTCTCCTGCTCCTCCTCCCTCCCCTTAATCACTTTTCCTTTATTTTTTTCCAATTGAATTATTTATTGGTACATTTTACATACAGCTCACAATCACACTCAACATTGGGGAATTTTTACCAGTATATGACATGAGTTAATTCTCATTTTGACCCATATCCCAACCCACCCTACAACCCCCCCACCCACTTTTCAAATCATATTTTTTCTTTCCCCTCATTACTTTTCCCTACCACACTCTCTTTGAGAATTTCCTATTTCACAAAATCTATCATACATTCTAGAATTCATTTACATCTACAAGTTCTCATACCAGAGAAAAGATACAGCATTTACATATCTGTGATCTATTTATTTCATTTATTTGTGTGTCCTCCAGGTGTGTCCATTTGTGCATAAATGAATGAAACTTGTCATTCTTTATGACAGAATAGTACTCCATTTTATGTAAAAAAAACCCCCACATCTTCCTTATCCAGTCTCCAGTTAATGGGCATCTGGGTTGTTTCCAAGATTGGGCTATCACAAACTGAACTGCTATGAACATGGGTGCACATATGTCTTTATGATATGATTCTTTTAATTCCTTTGGGTATATTCCTAGCAGGGGAATAGCAGGGTCAAATGAGACCTCTAATCCTAGTTTTCTGAGGAATCTCCACAATGATTGCACAAGTCTACAATCCCACCAACAGTGCAGAAGGGTTTCTTTCTCCCTGCAGCCTCACATTAACCTAAAATCACAATGGATGAGAGACCTAAACATTAAAACAGAAACAATAAGCCTGCTGCAAAAGAGGTTAGGTAAAACTCTTGGAGACACTGGCTTAGGCAGGGACTTCATGAACAAAACCTCTCTAGCATGAGAACTACCAGAAAGAATCAACAAATGGGATCTCATCCTACTGAAAAGCTTCTGCACAGCAAAAGAAACCACTGGCACAGCTAAAAGATAACCAACAACACGGGAAAAAATCTTTACAAGCTGTTTGTCAGACAAAGGGCTACTATCTAAATATGTAAAGAACCTAAACAAATCAGTCCCCTCAAGTTTAAAGACTCAGTTCAAAAATGGGCATCTGAAGTGAACAGACACCTCTCAGAGGCAGAAGTAAAAGCAGCCAAGAAGCATGTGAAGAAATGTTCAACATCACTGTTCATTTGAGAGATGCAGATGAAAACAGCATTGAGATTTCATTTCACTCCACAAAGAATAGCTGCTACTGAGAAATTAAACAGTAATAATTTTACATTTTAATAGGCTTCTGAGTGACAGTTCCATACATGCATACAGCCAACACTAATAAAGCTAATCATCTCTTACCACCTTTCCCAACACATATTCTTTCCAACATATAGTAATCACTGTTCAATTTCCACACTAACTTTCATCTTCCATATATGAGAGAGAATACACAGTACTTGCCTTTGTATTCTGGGCTCAGTTCATGTGATGTAATATCTTTAGTTCCATCTATTCTTCCACAGACCACAAGACTGTCATTCTTCCTTACACCTGAAGAATACTCAGTTGTGTACATACACATTTCGCACTCATTTGTCAAGAGGCACCTAGACGAGTTCCTTATCTTAATTTGGGCCTGCACTGGGTACTACATAGATAAGTTGTGTGTTGAAAACGTTTTAAATGAATTGAATTACAATAAAAGTGATAATAGGAAATATAATTTAAGAAAAAGTATTTTGCAACACGTATGTCAGTGAGAAAAATCATTTATTGTTACATTCATATGTTATATATTGAGAGTGAAAACAGGGTCTACTTGTCTATCTTGTGAAAATCTGGTGTGAATACCCCAGATCAACAGATGGTCTTGAACTACATTATCTTTCAGTGTTTGAGATTTTTTTTTTCCATTTGGGGGCTCTGTATTCAAGGAGGACTTGGCATCACACACAGGGTCACAGTACGGCCACACCAGCTCCGGCTAACCAGCGGGTGAAACAGAGCATAGAGCAGGCATATGTATTACTTAGTAATCCTGCACCAGACATGCACAACTGCAGGCGATGTTGACAATTTAAAATCTATCTAAGCAGCCATGTACCATGACTTCGGTATGGAGTGAGGGGGAATAGATGTTAACCCATTGTTATCAGTTTCCATCATCAAGGAAAGGTTATTTTGTTTAAAAAATAGTGACTGTTAGTGTAGCAGGCCCCCTAGTTGAGAGGTACATGAGCAGAATACAAACTAAGTAATTCTTGAAGTTGGTAAAAATAGAAAATAAATCTAGGATAGTTGAGTAAATTTAAGAGTGATTCTTTGAATTATTTCTGAAAATTCTAATAAAGGCAAAATATAAAAGCATAATAATCTATATTGTGCAGGGAAAGGATATATATATATATATATAAATACATACTATAGGTACATATATACATATGTGTACCATAGATACTTATATATGTATGTGTGTACATATACGCACATGTATATGTGTATATATGTATGTATGTATGTGTGTACATATACACTCACACCATAGATATTGTTAAAATGTAAGAACACTATAATTGAGGTTATATCAATGAATTTTTTTCCCCACCCCACCCTATATCAATGAATTTTAAAGTCTAGGTAAAGGGGTAAATTTTCTAGGAATATGCAAAGTGCTAAAATGTCCTCAAAGAGATGGAAAAATGAAATGTTCAGGAGTATAAACAATAGTAGTAAAAAATAAAATCCAATAATATAAAATAATACTAATAAAAAATAAAATAACATCAAATCCACGTGGAGGTATGCCCGAGACTTGGGAATTTCTAGTAGCAGATGATATATACATTATTGTACATATGCTAGCACATAGAAAAATCTATATGTCATGGTTAATAACCATTGTTAATTTGATTTAATTAAGAGATGCTTAGAAAGATGACAGGACTGTGGGACACTAACCTAATGAGGTTAAACAATCAATGAGTAAAGAACTCCCATGCATCATTATTTTAATTAACAGATTAGAAGAAACAAGATCAGAAGGATTAAAGTTCTTCCAAATTCACCTAGAGAAATAGTTCACTGACTGGAAAGCTATACTTTCTCTGTCCCGTGTTAAAGATCATGGGTGAAAAAAACCTATAGTGTTACCATAGTTACACAGAAAATATAAAAATGTCAAAATAATTTTTGTTTAAGATGAAAATAAAATGACATTCACAGCATGAGTGAGTAAAATGGCATGAATTTTTTTAATTTGAATTTTTATTGGTACATTATATATACACATCACAACTACTCTCAACAATGAGAACTTGTACCCGCATATGACATTATCTAATTCTCATTTTTCCCCTTCCCCTACTCACCCTATAATCCCCTGCCCCTATGTACATAAGCTTTGTTTCCTTTTTTAACCATCAACATTTTTCTCTTCCCTCATTTCTTACCCCTAAACTCCATTTCCCTTTGAAAATTTACTATATCACAATATCTATCATGCATTCTAGAACTCATTTACATCTTCACTTTCTCTTACCAAAGAACAGGTATGATATTTACACATCTGTGACCTATTTATTTCATTTATGAGTATGTCCTTAAGGTGTGTCCATTTGAGTATAAATGACTCAAAGTTATCATTTTTTAAAAATTGAATTCTTCAATGGTACATTTTTTGTACAGCTCACAATAGCACTCAACATTGGGAAATTTGTAACAGTATACGACATGAGTTAATTCTCATTTTTACCCATATCCCTACCCATCCTACAACCCCCAACCCCTATATACATATGATTTCTTTTTTTTTCTTTTAGAACTCATTCAAAATTATCATTTTTATGACAGAGTAACACTCCATTTTATAAAAAACCACATCTTCTTTATCCAGCCAAAGCTGATGGGAATTGGGGTTGTTTCCAAGATTTAGCTATCACAAACTGAGCTGCCATAAACATGGGTCCACATGTGTTACTGTGATATGAATCTTGTAATTCTTTTGTGTATATCCCTAGCAGAGGAATAGCAGAGTCAAATGGGACCTCTAATCCTAGTTTTCTGAGGAATATCCACAATGATCTCCATAGTAGTTATACAAGTCTACATTCCCTAGCTATTCCATAGCTATTCTTTGTGGAGTGAAATGAAATCTCAGTTATTTTCATCTGCATCTCTCAAATGACCAGAGACATTGAGCATTTCTTCATAAACTTCTTAGCAGATTTTACTTTTCCTCAGAAAAGAGTCTATTCATTTCAGATGCCCATTTTTGAACTGGGACTTTAAATTTGGGAGGACTGATATTTTAAGCTCTTTATATATTGGGTAGAAGCACTTTGTCTGAGGGACAGCAGGTAAAGATTTTTTCACATATTGTTGGCTGTCTTTTCGCTCTGCAGAAGCTTTTTAAAAATAAGGTGAGATCCCATTTGTTGATTTCTTCTGCTAGTTCTCATGCTATAGAGGTTTTGTTCATAAAGACTTTCCCTAAGCCAATGTCTCCAAGAGTTTTACCTAACCTGTTTTGCAGCAGGTTTAGTTTCTGTTTTAATATTTAAGTTTCTAATCCACTTTGGTTTTAGATTAGTACACGGTGGAAGAGATAGATCTAGCTTCAGTCTTTGTCAGATTAAAGCCCAGTTTTTCCAGTAACATTTGTTAAAGAGGATATCTTTCCTCCATTGAGGATGTTTGGCTCCTTTGTCGAAGATGAGGTGGCTTAGTGTACCTGGTGTTGTTTCTGGATCTTATACTCTATTCCACTGATTTTCATGTCTGTTTCTTTTACAGTACCATGCTGTTTTTTATTTCAGTGGCTTTGCTGTATATTTTCAAATTGGGGATAGTAATACTTCCTGCCATGTCCTTGTTTCCTAGAATTGTTTTTGCTATTCTAGGTCTCTTGTGGGTCCTGATGAAGTTTTGGATGATATTCTCAAGATCAGTGCAATATGCTGTAGGGATTTCAATCAAGATAGAACTGAATCCATACAGTAGTTATGGGAGTAAAGCCATTTTGACGATGTTGGTTCTTCCTATCCAGGAACAAGGGATGCCTTCCTGTTTTCTGAATGCTCTTCAATCTCCTTTTTCAGAGTGTTGTATTTTCCAGAGTAGATGTGTTTCACCTCCTTTGTTAGATTAATCCTAGATATTCCACTTTTTTGGTGTTATTGTGAAAGGAACTGACTCCCCAATTTCATTCTCAATAAGTCTGTTATTTTTGTATAAAATTGCTACTGATATTTGAGCATTGTCCTTGTATCCAACTACACTACTAAATTTGGTGATTAAGTCTATGGGTTGTTTAGTGGAGCTTTTAGGATCTTCTAGATAGAGTATCATGTCATCAGCAAATAATTACAGTTTAACTTCTTCCTTTCGTATCTTTATTCTTTTTATTTCTTTCTTTTGTCTAATTGCTGTGACTAATGTTTATAGTGTTATATTGAACAGGAGTGCTGGTAGTGGGCAACCTTATCTTAGTCCTGATCTTACTGTGATCAGTTTTGACCATTGAGGATGATGGTTTCTCATAAGTAATTGTATTAGGTTGAGATAAACTCCATCTATTCTGATGTTCTGTTGGGTTTTGACCATGAATAAGTGTTGGATTTTTTCAAATGCTATTTCTGCATCTATTGAGATGACCATATGGTTTTTATCCTTGCGTCTGTTAATACAGTGTATTACTTCTATTGATTTACGTATGTTGAACCATCTTTGCATTCCTGGGATGAATCCAGCTTGGTGGGAATTTGATCTTCTTGATGATTCTCTTTATTTTTTTGCTAGTATCTTGTAGAGGATTTTGTATCAATGTTCATTGGGAGATTGGCCTGTAATTCTCTTTTTGGTTGGATATTTTTCTCCTCTTTGAATCAAGGTAATGGTTGCTTCCAGGAATGAATTTGGGAGTACTGCTTCCCTTTTGATTTCATTAAAGAGTTTGAAAAGTAGTGGCATTAACTCTTCTATGAAAGTTTTATAGAATTTAGCAGTGAGGCCATCAGGACCAGGGCTTTCCTTTGTTCATAGGTTTTAAAAAATTACAAATTCAATTTTACAGATAGATATTGGGGTGTTTAACATTTCTATATCTTCTTCATTCAACTTTGGAAGTTCATATAGGTCTAGGAATCTATCAGTTTCTTCTATGTTTTCCATTTTATTGCAGTACAAATTTTCAAAGTAGGTGTTTATTATTCTCTGGACTTCCACTGGATTGGTGGTGATTTCTCCCTTTTCATTTCTAATAGCATGGTTTTGAGCCTTTTCTTTCCTTTGTTTGATAAGTTTGGCTAGGTGTCTGTCAATTTTGTTTACCTTTTCAAAGAATCAACTCTTAGATTTGTTCATATTTTTGTATGGTTCTCTTAGTTTCCATTGAGTTAATTTCTTCCCTGATCCTTATAATTTCCTCCCTAGTATGAGCTTTGGGTTTCTCTTGCTTCTCTTTTTCTGGTAGTTTGAGGTTCAGCATCAGGTCATTTATTTGAGTTTGCTCTATTTTCCTGGTGTAGGCATTCACTGCTATGAATTTCCCTCATAGAACTGCTTTCATTGTATCCCATAAATTTCTATAGTTGTACTGGGATTATCATTTAATTGTAAAAACTGTTTAATTTCCTCTGTGACCCATTAGTTGGTCAGCAGAGTGTTGTTGTATTTCCATGTCCCAGTTCAAATATTTCATTGTTGATTTTTTATCCAGTTGACCTGTCTAGTTGTGACAGTGGGGTATTGAGGTCCCCTACTGCTATTATATTAGTGCTTATCAGTGTTTTCATATACATTCATATTTGTGCTATATAGTTGGGTGCATTGGAATTTGATGCATAAATATTCATGAATGTCATCTCTTTCTCTTGGATTGTTTCCTGTACAAGGATATAGTGTCCTTCTTTGTCACTTCTTGTCTGCAACCTATGACAGGCAGGCTGCAAGCTGGCATAGGAAGTTATTGGGCACTTACCCCAATTCATCAGCAGTGGAAAAGAGGTTTCCCAGGCTTCTGGTCTGGATGTGATGAAAGGAAGGCTCCTAGACAGCAGCAGAAGTCACTGTGGAGCTCACTCAGGCTTGCCCAAACAAGGATGGAGGCCCCATGAGTTTCTGGTTTGGATCCTATGGTGGGCAGGCTGCTGCAGACAGTGGAAGTCACTGTGTGACCTCCATGGGGCTTACCTAGACTCACCCAGGGGGAATGGAGATCTCACAGGGTGTCTGGTCTGGATCTGATGGTGAGCAGGCTGTTAGCAAGCAGTGAAAGTCAATGCCTGACCTCTGCAGCACTTACCCAGGCCCACCCAGGGGGAATGGAGCTCCCACAGGGTTTCTGCTCTGGATCTGATGGTAGACAGGCTGCTTGCAGGTGGTGGAAGTCACTACGCAACCTCTGCAGCATTTGCCCATACTCACCCAGGGGGAGTGGAGATCCCAAGGCCTTCTGGTCTGGATCCAATGGCAGGCAGGCTGCTCTAAAATTGCATAATTTTTTAATATTTGCACTAGTATTAGTTGTCTTTGAGTCATGGAGTTAAGATTTTTTTCTTTTCCTATTTTATAATATTTTCATTTAAAAATTTTTCTACTATAAGTCAATATTAAACATTATTTTGGAAATACAAAATATGATACACTTCATTTTAAAATACCAAAATTTAAGAAGCTGAAACTATATTATATAATTATAAATGACATGCTTTAATTCAGTTACAATGAGGACTATACACGAACATGCATGATCAAATGATATAGTATCAAAACAGTATTTTGGAGTGTAGCCTTTAATCACTCTAGATTAAATACTGTCTTAAATTGGAAATGTGTTCAAATTACAGGAAGATCTGATGGGGTATTTTGATAACAGTCTTAAATGTGGAGTATATTAGTGCTTAACCATCAACTGTGTGCAGGAACAGACAGTGTATAATTTATTCCTTCAGTTCTAGAAGACTCTTGAATACACTGGCTAAATTGTATTGAAATAGAGTACAGGGCTCGAATTTCTTTAAATTCATAGTAAGACTACTGTTTACTATCTAAAAGGGGATTTTCATAAAAATGCTATGCTGAATTATGGTCCTAATGATGCTACTGTCCATTCAAAAAACTGTTGTTGCCTTTAAATTGCAGTATAGCCCTGGAAAGAAGAGTGGAGCTCAGCTCTGTAAGGAAAAGTATCTGTCCTTAAAGGGTTAGCCAAAGAGAAGGGGCCAAAGATTCTTAAACTGCAGCCTCTCCAGGAGGATTTATTAAGGAAGAGCTGTGAGAAAATTCCAGAACATGGAAATGAGGGCGAGTGATAGTAAAAAAGGGAGAGTTGTTGTGTGTGAGGACAAGTTATCATTAGCAAGTAAGAACTTGGTTTTTACTGAAAACCCTTTTGTGTTAGCAGCTCTAAAATCTTCTAAAACAAGGAACCAATGACTGAATGGGAGAGATTTCCCTCACTTAATCCTCAAGAGTCACAGTTGTAATTGTATATTTAAGTGCGCATTATTATCACAGTACTTGCCCACACTGCTATCTTTATAAATGTTTCAAACTAGAATTATGTAATGAAAATAATTTCAAAGAATACAAGACATATTTTTATCCTATTTTAAAAATGTTATTACCACTGGGCGTGGTGGCTCACGCCTGTAATCCCAGCACTCGGGAGGCAGAGACAGGAGGATTGCTGAGTTCGAGGCTTGCCTGGGCTACATAGTGAGCTCAGAGCCAGCCTGAACTACAAAGCGAGACCCTGCCTCAAAAAAAAAATGTTATTACCTTCTATTTCCATATATAAGTGATAAAGTTGAACTTTATTTCTTAAGTTCATAATGATTTCAAGTACAGTGCTCTTTCTCTTATAGTCTTTCTTTTCCTTTCTGGTAGCTAGAAATGTGATACTAAAAAGAAAAGGGCCAAAATTAAAACAAAAATGAAATAAGAAAAGAAAAGAGGAATATGGAGGAATTATAAGTGAAAAGGCATTGCCTGAACTTTAAGTATGAGAGGCTGGAAGTTGTAGAATAAGAATGTGAAAAACTAAAAGTATTGCCCAATGTGGTATGTGGAAATAGTGCCTACATTCATTCTATTTCCCCTTTAATACTTACAGTCTTTTTAAGGTCATTTACATAAATGTACAAATATTTACACACATCTACTTACATCATTTCTTTATATTTATTTTTACCTGATCTACAAAAACATAATATTTATAAATATTAATAGTGGACCATGTGATATTTTAATATACACACACGTTTATGTCAGGTTAAATGTAGCTCTTTCCTTAAACTTATTATTTCTTTATGGTTAAAACTTTAACATTTTTCTTCTATATTTTGAAATAGATTGATTCAACATGGCTGATCAGAGGGGTCACATTGGAGCTACTTGAGAAAATTCAACTAGCAGCACAGATAACTAGAAGAAAGAGGGTCGTTCATCCTCGTGACAAAAATCAGTCTTGAAAGAGACTTGCCGATCCAACAGAACATAGGCAATGGGACGTTAACAATGATCGTCCAGGCCACGGAGCTGCCCTTGGGTTTATCATCCAGTGGGAGGACTAGGAACGGCATTCCCGGAAGGTTCTCCACCCTCAATAGACTACAAATGTGTGCTGCCTGCTTTGCTGTTCTCTGAGGAAAGCTCTCCCCCAGTATCTGTGGTTTACCCCTGCACTTCTCCTAAGTCTTTAATGTCATCACTTTGTGAAACCTATACCTAAATTTATCTAGTAGAATCGGGTTCTACTATAGTCTTTATGAACAAAACTAAAACAGCGTTTGACCGAAGCTTTGCGTCCCAGTGTCCAGCTAAAATCTGACTTTCGCGTTGGCCTCGTTGCTACCCTCTAGTGTTCATATTTTACACTGTGTTAAAATCCAGTCTTGCATGATAAGAGCTTCCACTGCTGAACCAAGATCAGTGAACTTTCCGTTGCGTGATGCTATGCGTTTGCCAACAGTCGGTATAAAGAATGAGACATTCTGTTCTACTGGGGAGCAATTTTCTAATTAAAAAAAATCCTGAACAATCTGGACTTCTTGTGTACACAAAGCAGCTCGTGCCATCCATGTGCTCTTCTAGGGTGTGTTCAAAGCTAAAGGCCAACGTGATTCAGCAAGTGAATGACATTCATGTTTGGACTGCTGTGAAGGACTGAAGAAACTGGTACTAATAGTTTACTGTGTGGAAGAGGTAGGATTTTAAAATCAAGAGACACTGTGGGAAAAAGGAAGACTTGTACACTGCTGGTGGGAATGTAAGCAAGTGCAGCCACTATGGAAACCAATATGGAGTTTCTTCAAGAAATTGAAAATAGAAATTTCCCTGACCCAGGTATTTCTTTTCCAGGTATCTTTCAGACAGAGTAAAGATATCATATCACAGTGATACATGTATGCCTGTTTTTACAGCAACAAAATTCATAGTAACTAGATTGTGGAAGTGGCCCATATGTTTATCAACAGAAGAACTGAGAGAAATCAAGTGTGGACCTTTACACACCGTGGAGTACTACTCTGCTATAAAGAAGGATAAACGAGACATTTGTAGGAAAATGGATGTACTTTGAAATCATGACGTTAAATGAAATAAGTCAAAACACAAGCTTAAATATTACACTGTTTCTCTTGTATGAGAAATTCGGAGTAAAAATAAAGAGCAAAACAAAGAACAGATAGTAGAAAGAAGGGAAATAGTTCATTCTCAAAGGAGAAACAGATCGAGATGGAGGGATAAAGAGAGAAAAAGGAATTAAGATATGTTATGTGCATGTACTCCACATGAAGAATATAAATGTTGTATGTACTTTGAACATGCATAAGAAAAAAAGGAAGAAGATTAAGGGATGAGTAGAAGGGGGAAGAAGAGAGGGCAGAAGATGAAAATAAGAATTAAAAGGTGTTCTGAATATCTGCCAACTTTCCACAAGGAATGTAAACATTATGCATAATAGACATACGCTAATAAACTAAAATTTAAAAACTTCAGCCAGTAAAAGACTCATTGCCATTAATCCCATTCAAAATTTTTTCCTTTCACTTTGAACACAGGCACTTCATCCTTCCTGCCACCTTCTGGAGCAGTTCTAGGTGCCCTCTGTGTAAGTGCTGAGAGTGCCTCCACATCGCGGGTCAAGGTGTGATAAACAATACAAAAACACTGTGTGGTTAAGGCTGCTGCAGGGCGCAGCCAAGGAAAAGGCAGGAGAGTACAGCACCAGCGCACTCACTGACCTGGCATAGTGTGACATCTCGCTGTTCCCTAGGGGCAGAATCATCATGAAAGGTAAATGTTCTGAACTGATTCAGGAATCGAGGTAGCCATGAGCACACAACTGAAGACAAAATACACTCTAATTCCAAGACTGTTTCAGAAAGTGCCGTTAGACAGTGTGATATGTGCACTCAAGGCAAGGGAGATAATGGTAATATGTATCTTACTGTAATACTGATTTTAAAAATTAAGCATTCGTTGTTCAATAACGCATTGTGTAATTTATTTTCAGGGAATCACAAGTATTTAAAATGGCTAAATAAGCTCAGTTCTTAGAAATCTTTTGACATGGAATTTCGACATAACACAATAAGTATGGGAAAATAAATTTTTGAAAATAGTTTTGGAATAATAACTTTTGGAAGGATGACAGGTGTCTTCAAAAGAGACATAAACGAATATACAATGCTGACTTTTCAGTTAATAAACAACCCATGAATTTACTATTTTACCCACAAGGGGGAGTATCTTTCCAACTCATACACATTCCGTTTTACTTCTAAATTGACATACATCCTTTCACTGTTAGCTTAAACCTTCTTTTCATGAAGAGTCAAGATGCAGGAACTCAAGAGACTGAAAATGAACTGTTTTCCAGGAATTATGATTGTACTATTCTTAACATTTGGTAAATAAAATGACTCATAAAATTCAGAGTCTTTTCAGCCATGATGTTGAGGCAATTTTTCACTAGTTTTCTGTGAGGAAAACCTCAGGACATGACCAAGGTAAGCTGCCACAAATTGTTATGCTTTTTCTTTTTAGAAGAAAGCAACGGAGACTCCGTGACCCAGACAGAAGGCCAAGTGACTCTCTCTGAAACAACTTCCCTGACTCTGAACTGCTCCTATGAAACCACGCAGTACCCTGCCCTATACTGGTATGTCCAGTATCCCGGAGAAAGCCCACAGCTCCTCCTGAGAGCCACAAAGGACAAGGAGAGGGGAAGCAACAGAGGCTTTGAAGCCACCTACGATAAAGCAAGCAGCTCCTTCCACCTGAAGAAAGCGTCGGTGCAGGAGCCGGACTCGGCCGTGTACTACTGTGCCGTGGGTGACACAGTGGCAGGAACTGCAGGGGGAGCTGAGCACAAACTCTGAGTGGTGTCAAGAGCCCTGGATGTTGGATGTCTGACTCGGGTTTCATGAGTTAGAGGTCAGGTACTTGTCTAACAAGGCTGCTACCCACCAAGTACCCCAGGGGCTACGATGGTGTAAAAGTAACTCATATCAAAGCTAAGAAAACTGCAGAAGAACACGAAGCAAATATATTTCATATAAGAAGTTTTGACAGTGAGAGTGAGGACAACCTGTCACAGTAGTTTCTCAACCATGCTGGCAATTTGTGATCTTAAGAGCATCAAACTTTATGATCAATGCAATGGTTTCACTTTGCATGTAATTTTGTCTCCATGACATTGTCTCTAGACATCCAGAGAAAATACTCTATTTAGTCACAGCCATGGCCTAGGAAGGTGCAGGTGCTTCCTATCTCCCTGATAAACTGGCTATTTCTACACTTGATCTTAGCCAAAAGGCCGAGAAGCAATAAACTGGCTATTTCTGAGGGAGGGTTAAGCCCAATCAATAATATTCTGTACTTGAAAGAAAGAAATATAAGATAGGAATGGGAAGAATAATGTATTACATTTGACCTCGTGTGTAAAAGAGGGAAAACTACACAGCACAGACACACTGATCTTCTACAGAATAGGTTACTCAGGACAAAACCTGTAGAGACCTTCAACCTCCATACTTCCCCAGCGAGTTGGTTTTCAATCAGCAAGACAGTGCTGGAGAGATACAGGCAGTGTCTGGGGCCTGGGGAAGGAAAGCTCCACTGGGATGAGACCTTTTTTTGGATATCGATGGGGAGGGAGTCTCAGCATCCCAAATACCTCTCAAGCTATTGCTCTCCCTCAAGAGCAGTAATAGATGGAGTGGGAGACAGTGGTCAGAGGTGTGAGAGGAAAGGGATGGCAAAGAAGTATTTAGATTTAATCGAAGATAAGTCGGTGCCATTGCAGATATTGCAGATTTTGTTTCTCTAACTCCATTCTTTCCATCTTTTAGTTTATTGCATCATGTACACTTCAAGAAAAAGTAAAGATAATTAGAGCCATTTAACAAATAGAAAAGAAAATTAACAAAGTGGGATCTGAATAAATAGTTTTGGAAAAAATTAAAATAAGTACTTGGCAATGGTGAAAATGTAAAAAGTGCTATCATTAGACAATACAGCAGCCAGAACATGACCACTAAATGTATCCATGTCATAAACACCAGAAGGTGTCAGGATGGCTGAGTGGTCTAAGACGCCAGACTCAAACTCTGCTTCCCATGTCATAAACACCAGAGCCTGTCAGTATGTTATGTGACATGGTAGATTAGTTTCCTAGAGATGCCATTAAAGAGGACTACAGAGTGGGTAGCTAGTAGCCACAAAAACTTATTGCTTCCCTGTTTTGGGAGGACAGTTATTTAAATACAGGTTGTGACAGGTTTGAGCCCTCTCTGAAAGAATTTGGGAAGACGTGTTCCAACTTCTCCTCTGGTGGTCAGAGGCTTGTAGATGATCACATCCTCCCTGTGTCTCCTGTCATTGTCTTCCCACTGTGTGTTCATTTTTCTCTGTGACATTCCTTTTAGAAATCCAGTCAACTAGAGCCCAGCCTACTATAGCACAACCTCATCTTAACTAAAAACAGCCACGATGAGCACATTTCCAAATAATTTTATAGAAAAAAATGGTAGAGGGTAGTTTAAGGCTTGCCGGGGCTCCATAGTGAGCTCGGGGCCAGCCTGAGCTAAAAGTGAGACCCTGTCTCTAAGAAAAAAAAATGGTAGAAGAACCAGGAATTTAGCTTAGTTGTTCTGGTGTCTTCCTTGCAAGCACAAGGTTCTGAGTTTGATCCCCAGTATATTAAAAAGGAAAGAAAGAAAGAAAGAAAGAAAGAAAGAAAGAAAGAAAGAAAGAAAGAAAGAAAGAAAGAAAGAAAGAAAGAAAGAAAGAAAGAAAGGGAGAGAAAGAAAAACAAAAAAGAAAGAAAAAATGGTAGAAATTTGAGCTTCACTATATGAATTTGAGGGATACAAACCAACAGAGAGGGTTATGGGAGAAGATATTTTGTAGATGAGATTTATTTAAAGACCTTGAGATGGAGTGATTATCCTGAGTTATCTAGGAGGGCCAAATTAATCGTAAAGATTTTTCTGAGAGCCAGTAGAGGGAGAATGAAAAAAGTGGTGTGATGTAGAAATGAGGAAAGCCTCTAAAATCCAAAAGGTGAGAAAATAGATGGCTCCCCACAAACACCACAAAGAGGCAGATTTGCTGGCTTCTCAATTTTACATTAGTGAAAATGATTTTGAATTTTGATCTCCAGAATTTTAAGAGAAAATCTATTTGCTTTATGCTATCATGCTTGCAATACCTTCTTAAGCAATAATCAGAAACTAATAAAAATAGACATAGGAAAGACTGAAAAGTAGGCATATCCCAAGTAGCAATAAAAAGTAAAATAAATAGATCACAGGTATGTAAATACCATATCTTTTCTTTGGTATGAGAACCTGTAGATGTAAATGAGTTCTAGAATGTATGATAGATTTTGTAAAATAGGAAACATTCAAAGGGAATGTGGTGGGGAAAAGTAATGAGGTGAAAGAATAAATATGATTTGGAAAGAAAAAGAAATAGCATGTATATAAGGGGTGGGGGGTAGTGAGTGGGTAGGGATATGGGTAAAAATGAGAATTAACTTCTGTCATATACTGGTACAAATTCCCCAATGTTGAGTGTGATTGTGAACTGTATGTAAAATGTACCAATAAAGAATTCAATTTAAAAAAATTTGTTAAGCCGGGCGTGGTGGCTCAAGCCTGTAATCCCAGCACTCGGGAGGCAGAAGCAGGAGGATTGCTGAGTTCGAGGCTTGCCTGGGCTACATAGTGAGCTGAGAGCCAACCTGAAATACAAAGCGAGACCCTGTCTCAAAAAAAAAAATTCTTAAAAGGAAACTGCAATCACTCCTCGGCCTTTTGGCTAAGATCAAGTGTAAAAGGGAATTACACATAAACAGTACCAATAACACCTAAAGCTTTTAGGGAAAGAAATTAATTCCTAGACAAATCTATATATACATATAATTCAAAATAACACAAGAATAAATAGAAAATCTAAATAGATTTGTAACCACTTGTTTGATAATTACAAAAAGAAATCTCTAGAAAAATTTTAAACAGTACATTTTAATTGGTATGTGTTCCTCATGACAAAATCAAGCAAGATGTTTCCTAAAATGTATGTTTGTAAACACATAATCAAGGAAATATTAGAAATTAAAGAAAGTGGTATGAAGAAATAAGAAAAAAATCCAGAGTAACAACAGATTAAGCAACAAGCCATTCAAGAAGAAATAAAAAATGTTAATGAACACATAAAAATATTGTACATAACTATCAGAGGTAGTTCAAATAAAAATTGTTATGTATTTCCATCAGAGAAGCAAAATTAGTCTGATGGGTATTCAACATGAAATATACATTCTAGATTCTACCTCCCAAAGTCTACAATGCATACATTTTTACTACAGAAAAAGAAAGTTAAAGAAAGAAAAATCGTTTGGCACTTAGAAATAAGATATGCTGCAAGGCATCAATACATGAGCTCCCTCTGGCACTCAAATTTTTATCTTTTATGTGAAAAGTTCAGTCAAAAATTTTGAATAGTGTTCATATCTGACCGAAGAAGCTTTGAGTGGACTGACTTATACAAGAGTGAAACAACGTAACGTCCCTGTTGGAGGCAGCATTGAGTGAGGGATGAAGGGGACCTGAGAGGCTCCACGAAGCTTCAGTGTGGTCAAGTGGGTGCACCTGGAATGCCGCGTTGGGGATCTGACAAATGGAGCAGGAAGCATCTGAAGGCAGAAAACATCACAGAATCACTGGGTTATTCTTATTTGGCTTTCTTTACAGGTCACTCATGCAAAAACACACGTTTGAAATTTGGGAATTTGACACACATTCCTTCACCAGATAAGTTTTCAGGATAACATGGCAGAGAAGTTACATTCGATGTCCAGAGAGGGAATTTTTTTTTGAGAATGTCTTCATTATCACAAGTGGTTAATGTTTTCACTGATAGATAAAATAGGATTTGGGGAGCGGTTTTGTCTTCCTCAAACCATAGCAGGAACACAGTCTTGCCCCAGACATTGGATGTGCACCCATGAGAACGAGAAGGCTGAGCAGCAGAAGGACTATCCTTCCCCAGGACTTAATAAAATTAAGCAGCATAATTTAATTTGTTTTATTTTTTTGCAGTACCGGGGATCAAACTAGGGCCCTGTGTGTCCAAGGTTGGCGAGGTACCACTTGAGCTAAATCCCTCGCCCCAGCAGCATAATTTCTTTTGTTTTTGAGACAGGGCCTCGCTTTGTAGTTCAGTCTGGCTCTGAGCTCACCATGTAGCCTAGGCAAGCTTCGAGCTCAGCAATCCTCCTGCCTCTGCCTCCCGAGTGCTGGGATTACAGGCATGAGCCACCACACCCCTGGCACTGTGGTATGTGGTATTGATGGCTGGTGGGCCTGAGTCCCCATGCCCAGCATTGTATGTGGTTACCGGGGATCGAACTCAGGACCTTGTGCTTGCGAGGCAGGTGCTGGAACTACACAAAACACTATTTTGTGAATACATTCTGCTTCCAGTGTTAGCATGTGAGTTCATAATTGGAAAGATGTCTGAGCAAAGAAGCCTGTTTTGGTCTCAAATTTCTGAGCAGGTGCTCAGCTTCTGAGAAGTCTCCAGTTGCCAGGGTGGGAAGTGAGTGGAAAGGTAGTGACAGGAGGACTTCTGGTTTATCTCTGTAGGGAAGCCAAGGATTTGTCAGCACATTCCACTTTAGAATCATACTGGAAGCAAGAGAACAGTGAAGACTTCATTTGCAAACATGGCTGGAATTCATTATTTTCAGTTTCAGAAAAGGCCTTAAGATAATACCACAGCATAATTTCATAAACTTGGAAAGATTGAATGGTTTATTTCTTTCCTTACATATTAAGCTTTGTCTTTTCCTACATAGTATCATTTGTTACTTAAGTGATGAAGAAGGACGAAACACTTTTTGATAAGGAGCAATTTCATAAAGTAGATACCACAGGAAATTCAAGTTTAACCCAGCTGTAAACCGTGCTTAAGGGTCACCTGTTACAACCCCCAAGGGACCCTGCAACTGGAGTGTCAGGAGCGTGGAGGAGCCATTTCTGAAACTCTGCCACTGTTCCGCTCCTCAGAGTGCTGTGGGCATCCACGGTCTGCATCTTCATGGGTAAAAGAAACCACAAACCAGGACACAGAAGTGAAAAATGCTTAAAAGGTTGTCCCACAACACTGGTATTTAAAACTATGTTAAGAACTAGAAATATCTTAGAAACTTTGGATGATTTGTAGTTTTCTGTTTGTCTTTTACTTTATATTAATCAATAAGGTGAACAATAAGCAAAGAAAAGATTAACTGCTACAATTCACACAACTGTATGGCAGTACAGAAAAATCTTAGCCACAAACTTCCATGTTGTTCATGTGCCCTTAAATTCTTTCAGCATCCCAATAAATAAAAATACAGAATTTTAACAAGGGGAAAGAAAAAATTGTGATGGTAGAAATACAGGGATAAATGGGGGTGAGAGGGTTGTAGGGTGGGTAGGGGAATGGGAAAAAATCAGAAGTCATGTCATATTCTGGTACAAATTCTCAATGTTCAGTGTGATCTTGATGTATATAAATGTACCTATATCACAATTAAATTTTTTAAATTGAATTCTTTATTGGTACAATTTATATATATCTCACAATCACACATAACACTGGGGAATTTGTACCAATATATGACACAGTCAATTTTCATTTTTACCCATATCCCCACCCACCCAAACCTCCCCACCCCCTGCATACATGCTCTTTTATTTTCTTTCAGAATCATATTTATTCCTTTCCCTCATTACATCCACACACCAAATTTCCTTTGGAAATTTCCCATTCTACAAAGACTGTCATACTTTCTAGAGCTCATTTGCATCTACAGGTGCTCATATCAACGAGAAGATCTGGTATTTGCCTATCTGTGATCTATTGATTTCACTCACTAGCATGTCCTCCAGGTGTCTCCATTTACACATAAATGAATCAATCTTGTCATTCTTTATGGCAGAATAATACTCCATTTTATTAAAAAGAAACACATCTTCTTTATCCAGTCTCCAGTTGATGGGCATTTGTGTTGTTTCCAAGATTGAGCTATCACAAACTGAGCTGCTGTGAACAAGGGTGTACATCTGTCTTTCCAATGTGATTTTTAAAATTCTTTTGGGTATATTCCTAGCAGGGGGATGGCAGGGTCAAATGGAACCCCTAGTCCTAGTTTTCTGAGAAATCTCCACACAGATCTCCACAGTGATTGCTCAAGTCTGCAATCCCACCAACAGAATTCAAGAAATGAGTCTCAATACTTTCAATCACTTGGTATACCAAATGTCTTATCAGGACACTTTTAGCACATTATTTTAGGAAAGGTAATTCTTTATGTGAGTTCAACAGAATTGAATGACCTTAATTTCCAAAACTTAGTAAGCAAATCTCAGTCACTTTTTAAAAGTTTAATGTTGATATGTTTTTACAAAATCATAAGTTAATAGCTTTTGAAAGACAGAAGAATTGATATTTATCAATTGATTTAAATTAGTTTTATGGGTTAAAACATATATGCCATAGAAGTGAGTAAGGAAGAAATGTATTATTAGCTTTGGGTAGTATGTTTTCCTTTTATAGAGAAATAAAAGGGCCTATGACGAAAAGACTAAATATTTACTAAATTTGTGACCATTACTAGAACAGAGGAAAATAGGGTGGCTCATAATCAATTCTATCTATTCTATTTGTTTCCTAAATTAGTCTTCTAGATAATAACAAGATGCTTGCACTAGCTCAGTCTGCACTTTGCCCAGCTCCAAACCGCAGTACTCACAGTTTTTCTTAGCCTCCAGCCCCCATTTATAAAGATAAGTAGACAGAGGAACAGTCTGGGGTAAGTCACACTTATTCCCATTTGGTCTACAAAACCAAACAACCCTGTTTCCTGTTTGGAGGAGCAGCATAAAAACCCACACAGTACTCACATGCATGCTGCCCAACCCTCAGAAACCCTGCTACCCTCTGAGACGGGGTCAGAACAGCCACCCTGCACCGAGGGACACGGCCACATGCTGCTCTCCAGCCTGCTCTGGGTGTCCATTTTCTCCATCTACTCTGGTACATAGGACGCTTCACATGGGCTAGAGGAGGGAAGCGGGATGTGAGGAAAGAAAGTTTATGACTTAGTTTGGTTCGTTCTTGTTTCCCAGGTTCACCGTATTCTTACAATAATTAATTCAGTGTGAGGAGGATCAACTCTATTTTCTGATTTTTCTCACAGGATCCAGTGTGGCCCAGAAAGTGACCCAAGACCAGGCAGCCATGTCCAAGCCAGAAGGGCAAACGGTCACCCTGAACTGTAAATATGAGACAAGCTGGAGTACATACTATATTTTTTGGTATAAGCAACTTCTGAGTGGAGAGATGATTTACATTTTTCGTCAAAGTTCTTCTGCTCGGGATGGAAAGGACGGTCGCTATACTTTCAGAAAAGCAGCTAATTCCATGAGCCTCACCATCTCAGCCTTACAGATACAAGACTCTGCGAGATACTTCTGTGCTCTCTGGGAACTCACAGTGTTTGAAACGATTGTAAGAGCTGAACAAAAACTCAGGAGCTCCATGAGAGTCGCTGTGCTGTGGGAGCCCAGCTGAAACTCGCACCTGCAGATCCCAGACAAGAAGGGAGCCTGGCGGTTGCTCCAACTGTGGTCTGGATCAAAAGATTAAGTTCTAAGTAAAACCCCTTCTGTCTCACTGGGAATAAGGTGTCAGTTATGTGTCAAGTGTCAGATGTCTTCAGTCCATTTTGTCTAGAACTTTTTATTCCACAATAGATTATTCAAAATATGGTCATAGTTGTCTAATGCTGAGAAGTTTCCCCATAAAAATATCAACCATCAGTTGCACCTTCAGATGCTTAAAGCCCAATTTTAAGTGCAGTGAAAGCTATTTTCCTAGCTTTCCCCCCCCTTACGTTCCCTTTATGTTAGGTATAATCGGAGAAGAACCACCAGGATTGATGTAAAACAAAAAAGTAATGATAAGGATTAGACCACACGCATTGTCTGGAGCTAGAGGAAGAACCTCTGAAAAGCTCTTGTCTTTCCTTCTCACACTGAACCTGAGGTGATCAGAGGTCAGTTACGCCAAGATCAGGAAAGGAGTTTGGATGAGGGTGAGCATGTGGATGAACTCTGACCTGGGAGGACATGGCTGGACCCGTGTCCTGCAATGAGGACAACTGGAACCAGGGGACAAATTAAAGCTCATTGGTCTTGCAACTCCTTTGCTCTTGGTGAATGACATCAAGATAAGCAGTATAATTTGTCCTTCTTCTACATATATACTTGGCCAAAGCCAAGGCAGGCTGAGAGAGGAGATGCAGCGGGAGATAGAAGAATTGTGTTAATGGGAAAATGAGCTGAGAGATGAGCAGAAACCTTCGGGCAGTGCCCGGGCCTGGAGCTTGGAATCTACAAAGCATATAAGAAGTGGCTTTTGCATCACACTGA
Organism: Thryonomys swinderianus; assembly: GCA_004025085.1. Taxonomy (NCBI): domain Eukaryota; kingdom Metazoa; phylum Chordata; class Mammalia; order Rodentia; family Thryonomyidae; genus Thryonomys; species Thryonomys swinderianus. The sequence goes on along the minus strand of PVIC010022972.1, from coordinate 474 downwards.
CCTTCAGATCTTGTATCATTTCTTTGTGGCCAACTGCAAAGCAGAACAACACAGGGAATCAAATACTGGAAAGTATATTTCCAGAGAATTGAGAAAGTAAAAAGCTATAGGTAAACTCTTCTCAGCTTGGCAAAGATATCTCCTTTGCTGACACTTAAAAGTTTTTTTTTTTAAACTCAGAATAATCATATTTCTCGCTAATCAAACAGAACTCTACTGAACATGTGCTAACCTTGTCCCTTAAAGACTGCAGATAAAATCCACATTTGGACAAATTTAAGTGGATAAGAACAACAAAAATAAAATCTTTGCTACACCTAGAGAAAATTCAGACACCATGTTCTGAGAAACAATATTAAGGATAGTGCTTGGCTTCCAATAAAGAGCAATAGCTCAGTGGCACGCAGTAAGGAAAAAGCATCTTTAAAGTACTCCGAAAAAACTTGATGCTGTCTTTCCTATTTTTCTATGTGT